>VYZW01046204.1:3312-18422 GCA_013401315.1 Balaeniceps rex
ACCAGGCAGAGAATTCGGTTGAGTACATCACTATTCCTTCTTAACTTCAAACAGTGAAGAAAAGCAGCATAATGCCTATCAAAGCTATTCTCTTTGGTAAACTCAAGAAATTATCAGAACGCAGTGAGACATTGTTTGTTTTCGAACTCAGTACAGTTCTCCTTCATTCCTTGTGTCAGGAGAAGCCAGGAATAACTATATCCTTCAGTCCTGTGCAAAAAATTCCCTATCATGCACCAGAAAAATCCTCCTTCTAGCCACCATCTCTCTTTTTCCCCCCCCTCTATATTTTTAACTTTGCTGTCAACCTGTATATATCAAACTCCACAACATTAAAAAATGCTACTCTTAAAACTTCACATTGCTGATGGTCTTCCCAGAAAAAGAAAGAAAGAGCCTTTCTTTAGAAAGAGCGGCAGTTTTGATTTTCTGTTGACAAATATTTGGAGAACACATAGAAATTAATCTGTTCTTGCTCCCAACCAACAGGTCTGCTTTGGAAGGAGTAACAAAGTCTAGGTTACTAGGGCATTATGAAAACATTAGTGGCAAATTGGGAAAAAGTAGAGGAACAAGATTCTTCAGTTCTGTGCCAAAAATTCACACAATATGAAGTAATCCTACCATTTCTATAGTACTTTATATTAGAAAAGGAAATAGGTACAGCAAACAGTTCATGTAAACACTCTGCCAGTCTCTGACAGTAACTGAAAATTTGGTTTTAGGCTCTTCATTTGTCTTTAGATATGAAAGTCAGAAATAGTTTACACACTACCCTAAGATGCTGTACCACCTTCTCTTCCAGTTTTTTGTATGAAAAATGTTTTCAGAGGCAAAGGAACAGCTTAGCCTTTCTAAATACTCTCACTCTATCTTTTGCTGGAACACAAACTAAAAAGTACCAAGTAGTGAGAAACCTGATTGTCTTTTTCTAAAAATGCCTGGTATCATGCAGCTTGATCTAATAACATACAAGTCTGACCAAAAAAACCCCTCATGTAATCAAGAAAAAAAAAGTGTTGGGGTTTTTTGTTGGTGTTCAGAAGGATTATGTGAATCCCCAATATTTACCATAAAAATTAAAAACACAGAGAAAGAAAATGTTTCTTCAATTAAAGTATCACATTCCAAGTAAGCATTAGATTCTGAAACTAAGAACACAACTTATTGGTTAAGTGTTCCTAGACTGAACCTTTCAACTGGCACTCTAAAGTTGCTGTAAAAGAAAATTGGACACAGATTCTATTTCCTCCCTGTACCTAACTATGTAAGTATTAAACTGACAAAATTACACAAAACCCACACCATAGATAAGAAGAAAGTGATCTTTGAAACGGTTGGGGGGGGGGGGGGGGGGGGGNAAAAAAAAAAAAAAAAAACACCAACACCAAACAGGTCTTTCTGATTAGTATCTAGATGGAATTATGACAAAACGCTAAGCTATTTTCTATTATTATTGGGATACTTGGGTAAAAATTATCCACACAAGCATTATAACTAGCATTACTTAATAAACAAAGCACATACCACTCTGGCTGCTCTTTCCTGAGATTCACACTTCCTGCAAAACCAAGGTCCAGTGGGTACTTGAACAATTCCATAGCAAGCTGTTTTGAACAAGACAAAATATTTCAGCAAACATAAGCAGCGCTACAGTACTACTAATATGAATGTTATTAAAAAAAGCTTAGTATTAGTTGATCTCACATCATTTTAATAAGTCAAATCCACATCTATACATTGCACATGAAATCCTATCACAATGGTACTCAAAATGAAGTACAACAAGCTTCCACTTAATTTATGCAAAATATGTTAAAATAAATGTTAAATTAAAAAAAAAATACTGATTAGCTTGAAAAGTAATATAACCATTCAAAAGCAGCAGTGTTTCATATGTGATCTGTTTTGCTATTTGTTTACCAGCAAAACAGATAAAACACCTCACGATAACAAACACCCATCATTTACAGTAAAGTCTTTTTTACAAGAAAACTAAAAGCAACTAACAAATCCAAGTTTGTCATAAGACATTTATACACTTAGTTACAATCAAGTTCTCTTACTCTTTATGAGTAAAATCACTGGTCTTAAGTAGGAAATCCGTAATAAACTGAACAAAGACACAAAGTTTGCTTTTTTTCCCCCCCTAAAAATTCATATGGAGCTGTAAATACAAACTAAACTGAGCATCAGGGCTAGGATCAGCTGCAACTATAGCCAGACTACAATGTAAATCCTTCAGAAAGAGATTTTGAGACATGCAGATTTCTCTGCAAGACTGTCAGCTATATTCTTATAGTATATAAAAAAAACACAGGAGTTTGATAAGAAATTCCGCAGGAAAAGAGTTTAGTAATTTGGCAATACTGTTCATATTTGAAATGCACAGATCAAGAAACTTTAAGAACTGCTGAGGGAATGAACAAGAACACAAGTGCTGTGAATATATTTTAGTATCTGTATGGGTTTAACAACTAATAACAAACAGTCAAAAAGCCAAACATTTTCCTCAAAAAGACAATCCTGAATCTGACATCATATTTTTAATATCTCAATTCCCAACAATCATATGTTACTTAAATAAGAAAATCTGGTCTCAGTGTGTAAGTAGAAAAAAAAATATATATATATATATATGATAAATTAATAGCTAAGAGGAAACCTGAGATTAAATTAGTATCTTCTAGTATATATACAAAAATATTTTTAGTTTTGTGCTAGCCTGAAGAAGAAAAAAAAAAAAAAAACAAAAAACATGACATTAATGCAATAGTAGTATGAAAAAAAAATCTGGCTAATACACCTTTCCTTTTACGAAGGAAAGCCAATGACATCATTTCCTACTATATACATACATATAGTCATATTAAGATCAGTTGTCAGAGTTTCAAATACATTATCCAAGTACTGACAGACCAAACTATCTTGACATGCCCTTTCTACTGTACAATAAAGTTCTTTAACATGAGAAAAAACATCTTGGTTTTGTTGCATCTATATTAACCACAGATGAGGGGGACTTTGAATTCCTCTTTGGAAATTAAGAGGGAGACTTTAAACGGGCAACCACACGTTTAAATTAGCAAGAGACAGTGCAGAGTAAGAAACTAATTACAAAATGCAACTCAGAGACAGGCTGGCAATTAGATTCAAAGGCAACACAAGTTGGGCAAAGACCAAAGTTGAAGTGAAGTACTTCTATATCTGCAAGCATAACAGAGTACACCTCGAGCCTAAAAAGACTCTCACAGGTTTGTGCTCTGATACACTGTGATATTGTTTATTGAGTTCCAAGACTTCCTTTGGTTTACGCTTCCACTACTATGCAAAGCTTCCTTAAACACATGAAGAGATTTTGTCCTCCACAATTTGCCAATGACTTAACACTTGAAAAGAAGTTTCCTCTGAACTAAAAATAATTATAACAACAAGAATGCAGTTAATAAAGTCTCATGGGTCTGAACGTCAAATAAGGACTACCAGCTTTAACCATTAAAGGACTTTAACCATGAGGACTACTACTTTTACTACAGAAAGACTACAAAAAGAGTGGGCACGCTTCCTCTACCACCTTCACGTGATGCATCAAATCCAAAACATAAAAACATCAATGATACAGTAAATCAAAATACACAGTTCTTCTTTTCTTAAGACCTCTACAACAGTATCTGGATTTAGAAGAAACAGTACTTTGCACACTTCCTGCCAGATTCAAATTCAGATTTGGACCTCACCTTAAAAAAAAAAAAAAAAAGGTAGTTCAATATTCTTGTACGCAATTTACTGAAGTGTTTCTCTACATTAGAAATACTTCCTAAAATAGACTTTGGTTGTTCCCACTATTTCAGCTCCAACTGCTGCTATCGTCAGAGTCTTTCACTGAAAATAGTAGCAAGGCTCTAGATGCAAAGGAAGATGCCCAGGATAACACAAAAGTAATAGCTAGTTGAGGTACGACTTCTAAAAGTATTCACGTTTTAGTGTTCTTTTTCATGATCCTAAGATTCCACAAAAGCAGAGTTCACTTACTGGTTAACATTACTCAGCTCTTAAGACAACAGAAAACTGATTCAAAACCAGACTAATTTCACAGATCCTGTCAGCTCCCTTCTACGTTCAACCCAACATTAACAAGAATAACTGAATTCTTTTGCAGATCTCCTTAAATTATTACTATTTCTCAATATGTCTTGACAGTTTACAAAGGAGCATATACCTGAAACAGTTACTATATCATCCTCAACACAATTTAATACCAAGCATGAGACACTCAGTAGTAGCATTTTCACATGCACTGGATTTTCTGCCTCCTCCAATTTGTTCACCATCTAGAAGAAGTCAAAAAGCCAGCCACAGAGTTCATATGACTGCTTGGGAGTTGATACAGAGAAACTACCATCTTATTCCTTATTTCTGCTACCATAAAGCAAAAGTCATCATAACTTCCTTTCTTACAGTGTAAGCAGCAGAATCCAGTCTCTCCCTCTGCTCTCACAAGAAGGGTCAACCCACTGACAGAAACAAAACAATCATACATAGAGGGAACATGCCAGCTCCTGACCTGAGCTGGAAACCAACCAACCAACCAGCCTCCACTAATCCAAACAAATCCAGCATCAGCCATTCCGACTAGCACCCTCCCCCTGCAGAACCACAACAGGAAGTCTCTTCATCTACCAGGAAACATCAGCCAAATGACATTCAAGGAAAGGCAGGCAGAGGAAGAAATCACATGACAGCTAACTCTTTCCTACACACCACTCTCTTCCAGTCCTGAACTCTCCTCATCTACCGGCTGCCCCTCAAGTAATTTTTTCTAACTTGGGAAAGGCAGCGACAACAAGCATCGAGTACAGGAAGAAAGAAATACAGCAACAATTGCCAGAACAGAGATTAGTAAGAAGTTCCACAAAGAAGGAAAGGAGTTTTAGGTAGTCTTTGGACTGCTGCAGCTGAGGTTGTTAACAGGGTGCAAAGGCAAACTGGAAAGCATAAGACACGGAAGAAGTACCAGGGGAGGAGGAAGGGAAAAAAAACTGGAGGGGGGGGTAGTTCTTCCTTTCTTGTAGCCATAACATAGGAAGTAATAATATATAAATTCTCACATGAGGGAAAAGACAGACAAACTGGAAGGATAGAGGATGACAGGCCAGGTCAGACCAGAAAGCACGTGGCCCTAGAAACAAGAAAATAGGCTTCATGGGTGACAAGAAGGAGCTGGGAGGGGGGAGGGAGAGAAGAAGGGGAGAAAAACGGCCAAGAGGGGGGAAGAGGGGAAGCAGGCCCAAGGGAGGAGGACAGGGAGAATCAAGAAGAAAGCAGCGAGGCTGGAGGCCAGAGCGAGTGAGCTGGCACTGGCCTGCCTACTCACCTTGATGCACTGCGACATTGCAGCCGTGCCCGTCGCAGTAGACAAGCGGGTTCTCGGCCCAGCCCCTCTCGTCGGAGCACACGCAGCAGCCGCCGATCATCTCCTTCATGCTATTGGAGAACTCGCCCTCCAGTGACACAGGCAACAGCAACGGCTCGCTAGAGACCATCTAAGGGTTAAAAACACCGTCGTCAACAACACACACGCACACACACGCTTCACCCCCTGCCTGCCCCCTCCCCCGGCGGTGTCTCCCCTCAGTCACTCAGCCGCCGCCGCCGCCACCGCCGCCACGGCAATGATCTGGGGCCCATGACCGCTGGCTGAGAGCCTCTTCTCGCCCCCGCCCGACCAACCGGCCGGGCTGTGTCAGTCACGCAAGCAGGCAGGGGCAGCCCGGCGGCGGTACGCTGAGGAGGACACCACACAGCAGGCAGACAGGCAAGGCAGCGGGGCCGGCGCGCAGGCGCACTGCGCAACCCCGCGGGGAAGGCCTCGGCCTGGGCCTCCTCGCGATGGTTCACGAGCCGCCCATGGAACGTGAGCCGCGGCTGAGCGCGCGCCCCCCACCCCCCAACGGCTCCAACCGCCGCGCCGAGAGAGCGTGCGCGAGCGAGCGGCGCCCCGCCAGGACCGCCCGCCCGCCCCTCGCCTCGCCTCGCCTCCGCGCCGGCCGGAAGAGCCGGCTCACNACCCCGCTCGGGCACCCACCTCGGCGTGCTGCCACTCTCCGTCCCCCGGGCGAGCCATCTCGCCCCCCCCGGCCGGCCTAACCTTAAGGTGTTCCGTGCCGGGGCCGCGGCCGGGCCGCTCGGCGCGCCTCGGGACAGCCCGTGCGAAAACGCTTCCCTTCCCAGCCCGGGCGAGCGTTAGACGGGCTTATTGCTGCCCCCCTCCCCTCAGCGTGGGGGGGCGGGGGAGGTGGCAGACATGCGCCCCGCTCCCACCCGCGATGTCACTCTGCTCATGCCCCCTTCAGGAAGGCTGGAGGACTCGCCCCATTCCCGCCCTCCCCTCCCACCCCGCAGAAATCATTTTTACTATCTTGTTTATTTTCCCCATGATGTGACTGCGGGACTAATGCATTCCCGCTCCCAACTTTTATTATCCTGTTTATATCCCCTCGGTGTGCCTTGCAGGACTAATGCATTCTCACTACTACACCACTTCCCTGCCTTCACTGCAACTCCTACTATTTTGTTTATTTTCCCCTTCGATGGGGCTGCAAAACGAAAGCATTATTAATCCCGCTCTTTCTTCTCCCCTAAAACTCGTCCTGTGGATGCAGCGCTGCGTGGCTGCTGCTGCCAAAGCAGCGAAAGTGATGCTGAATAGAAGAAACGACAAATCGAGAAACCAGGGAGGCCACAGAGACACAAAACCAAACATGTTCTTCCACGCAGCTGTTCACTACTTTGACTCAGGTGCATATGCCTTTCTGAAAGTTGGGCATTTGGGGTTTTTTAAGTAAAACAATTCTAATTCTGTTGTCTCTTTTAATGGGGGGAGGGGGAGAGAGAGCTGAGGTGGTCAGCAGAGAGGAAAAATCTCAAGCTATTCAATTCTCCATTGTAAGCAGGTACGCCTGTAGCAGAAGGAACTAATTGTGGTGATTGTTAGGAGCACAGAGAAATTAAATGCAGCCTTGCAAAATTCTGCTCACTCGCTTGCCCTGGGGCCAGAATTTATTTATTTATTTATGTAGTGTTGGGCAAGGAAGATATCATTGATTTATCTTCATTATCATGCTAAAAGGCAGAGAAGCAGAATTTCTGCGTGGACTGTATTTTTCATGATGATTTTGTGAGGCCAGCTTAGTTGATATGGTATCTGTACAAATCACTACTGAATTATGTACCCTCCTGGACACGTCATTACCTAGACCTATATATATGCAGGTTATATTTCATACAATGTTAACTAATAAAACATCTGCACTCTTGTACGAGAGTATGACGAACTGCTATGTGGAAGGGAGAGGTGGGATGTGCACAACTCTCTACCCCCTAGAGACATCTGAGTCTGCAGTTTGTATGCAGGACATCTTAGGTCAAGCTCTTTTCTCTCCTTGAAAGTTTTAAGTTAAATTATTTAGATAGAGGAAGAATGGAGGGCAGCCAAAAAAGGAATGATGAAGGTAGCTTCCTAGAGGAAGGGCCCAGCCAAACACGCGATTAACACAGCCATTTGAGACACGTTCTAAACATTTCTCTGTAAATGTATGTTCCAATGTCCTTGAGAATTTAGAAATTTTTAAGGCATATGTAAAAAAATGGGGGGGACTGGAATGTAGTACGTTTCAGTTTGTGTAAAATCACTCAGTGATTGCTCTCAAAAAAACCCCACTCCACATCCAAATGTCCTATCTCAACACTGAAGAATACAAATTTGAACATAAAACTATTTATAATATAAAACATACTTACAACAGTGGTTTTATTACTTTTAAAGCTTGTAAAAATACCCTGAAAATTGTAAGTGCAAGCAATTACTTTGTAAGGAAATAAAGCAATTAATATATCCTGGTGTTTTAAAAAAACACAAATTATTTGAAGCTGATAGATAGTGTCCCAGCCCTTCTTCATTCTTGTCAAGAAAATGACATCTAATTTAAAAAGCATTCTCAATGATTCTGTTAACCCCGACCAAAAAAAAAAAAAAAAATCATGGTACAGCAGCAAATCTGTCCTTTATTTCCCTGACAGGTAAATTAAAATAAATATCCTTTTAAAATGAAAATACATTAAATATATTTTAATTTGTTGGACGAATTTATACATTTAGTAAAACTTGTAACAAACAATTGTAATTTTTTCTCACAGCTTTTTTTTAATTCATTGACAAGGTCTTCCTGCAATTTCTTCTTTGAAAAGCAACTAGTACAATTCCCAGGTCTGTCTTTTTTTTTTTAATGTTAGCTATTTTAAGGCTCAATTTTTAGTTTTATAAAGAAGCATCACCAAAGAAAAAATTAATCACTTCGCAAACAACTTGATTAAAGCCACACCACGGCAACAAGAGTATATTCGTGAAAAACCCACTGTACAGTTTTCAAATAAAATTATTTTAATCTCACACCATGTAACGCACCAGCTCAGTACTGAACAGCCTGAAATTTTGCTTTGGTCAAAATTCAGTCAA
The DNA here is from genome assembly GCA_013401315.1 of Balaeniceps rex. Taxonomy (NCBI): domain Eukaryota; kingdom Metazoa; phylum Chordata; class Aves; order Pelecaniformes; family Balaenicipitidae; genus Balaeniceps; species Balaeniceps rex. Next base: position 11,828 of record VYZW01046204.1, read on the forward strand.
GCCTAATACATTCAATTATTCAATGAAATATTTGTTGTCTTTTTTATGGATTTCTGTTTAATTCTTTCTATAGAAAGAATGTACATGGACTGAAAGAAACTCCATGACTACCACCTTATGGTATTGTGTAATATTTGATGGAAAAATTTAGATAACCTCCTGATAGTTCTGTAAAACAATCAATTAGAAAAGACCTTTGAAATGCAAAATAGGAAAAGAAATGCATTACCACTAAATAAATACTGCAAACACTAAGCCTATAACAACTATGGAATCAGAACATAAAATCTTGTAGCATATATGTTCTTATGACTGTAGTATTTAATAAGCACTGACATGACACAGAAGGCCAATTTTCTTTTTAAGAAAAGAATCCTGTCCTTCTTATAGTGATATATAAGAGATTAAAATAATTAGAGAGGAATATAATTCAGTGAGCAAGAATGAATCATTTCATTGTTAATCTAAATGCAAGGAGAAAATCCAATTCTGTTAAAAGGAACCTGAAAAACCTAGAAACTGAACAAGTTAGATTATAAGAAACGTACAAGAAGATTATATGTTTTCATATTTTTTTAGATTTTAGATACTTTTTCAAATAGATTGAATACATAAGTGAAAGAAAATTATACCCTCCAAATGCAAATTGTTTTTAAAAGTTTAAGGAATTCCTCAAGAAAATGTTAACATACATTAGCGCATAGATCTTTAGCTTCATTAACAAAAATAAAGAGGTATTCACCTTAAATTTTTACTACCAATTAATCCATTCCAATGATAATGCTAAGATTTTGGAATACTCACTTTAAATTTCACTCTTTTTTCCCCTAAAACATGCAAAATCATATTGTAAGTTTAGTGAATAAAACAAAGCACTGAACAAGAAAAAGCGTTTCATTTACAAAACTGCATTACCAGTTGGATACAATCAGCAGAACAGTCTTCCAGGAATAACAGAAAAAGCATAGACTTCATATAAAATGCATACTAGATTAGAAAACATTAATTGATATTGGGACTTGGAGCTGTAGAGTGAGGAAACTCACTTCTTTCCAGAAAGCAAATTTCTCATAGCAGTTTTTACTCCATTTTCAGATTGGGTCTTTGTTGAGAAAGCTTTGATCTTTACCTATATGCAAAAGGATACATGCTGCAGCTAAACAGATGCAACTGAAAACAGGAAAATTGCAATAACTTAGTGATACTCAATAGGTAGAATAATACATCTCCCAATTATCCATTTAAAATACATTGATGCTTGTCTGTCTTGTTTATAGGGGTTTAAATCATTAACAGTCTTCACTGGAATACATTCTAATCGTGGGTATTTGCTTCATTTCTGGGAAGGCAGCAGCAAAATGGTCACTTTACACAAAATAAAATGCAACTCTTGTGTGTTGACCTTTACATGCAGTGTGTTTTAAATGGCAGTCTGCCTTAGATCCAACAAATTATTTCTATCCATGTTCAATTATGAAGGACATAGCATGTCTACAGAACCCATATTAACAATGTTAATGTATCTTCACATGCTTACTCTTAAATTATACCGAGTAAAGTTTTCTTTTTCCTCCTATTCTTTAATATACTGCTCAAATCTGTATTTAACACCATCCAAACGCAATATACTGAATACTTAAAAAGTTTCAACATTTAACATGTAGACACTTCTTGATCGGGAGTTTGCATGCTATATATTTACATGCTATGCAAGTACAGGTAGCAGCATCAAAGGTCATGTCAGTGCATCTCCTGGACACCATGCCTCTTCATACATTGTGCTATTTTCTTTTGTGTGAACATAATTACAAATTTTGTAATTCTTTAGACTGCAAAGAAAGGGGGAGTAATTCCACCAACTATTGTATTCATGTTCTTGCTTTTAATTGTATTATCACCTTTGGAGACTTTGGTAAATTCCACTTAACTAGCAGCAAAGGATAAAATTGGTGGTTTTCAAGTACTGCTTCTGTTACTAATATTGGCATTTAAATGTTAATTTCAGACTGAGGTTTACAGTAAACATGAAGCAAGGGATTTTCTTTGAATGAACAATCTCAAACCAAAATTCTAAATAAAGGAATCCTAGCACAGGATGTTTTTAAGTGCAGTGATTATTTCCTTTTAAAGATTTAACATTCCCTAAGTGATAGAAGTTCAAGATTTAAATGTGACAGTTAATTTATAATTCTCTACATTACAAAGGGATTTAGATATTAACCACATTGAGTCAAGTCAAAGTAATGATAATTACAGTATGATACAAAAGAACCTGAAATAAACTTCTAGCAAACCATATTGAATATTAATGCTGTATTAAGCCCTGAAAAGCTGGGTTAGTGAATTCTGGAATTTAGATTATATGTGACTTAAACGTAACACAGGGGTTTTCTTCAAAGAATACTACTTCATTTCAAAGTTTGGATTTTTATGAGGTATGTATTAATTCATTGGACTTTTATTAAATACAATTATGTAGCATCACTCCAAAACCAAGCCTTAGATGACTTTTCTTCTATAGGCGTATCTCTATGTAGGATTTGCTAAATTAACATTCCATATAAATTAATAGCCTTTTTTCACGTTTGTTGTGTTGCAATCAGCAGTGTGGTACTGCATTGTGTCACAGGTCACATTTATTTAATTTCGATTTAGGAATGGTATCTGTACTACACATTAAATACGAGAAACGACATGCTGAATTTCCCATCAAATATCTTAAATACAGACCTATTTTAGATGGATTTGTATAAACAAAACACATATATCTAATATAGGCGTGGGAAAGGAAAAGCTGGTTTGTTATATGCTAAAGCAAACTGGAGTAAATCAACCGCATCCGTGGGCTGTATAAGCAGTACTACTCTGCTTTTCCCAGTACCATTTGGACAAAACAATGTTACTTTTTTATTTAAAGTGTTTTCTTCTCAACAAGGGGCCACCACTTCCCAATCTCAAAAACACGCCCCAGAATATGTTAATTAATTGTATTGTGTCTCTGAAAGAAAGAGGTTGCCAAATGCAATAAAAAAAAAAAGTCTTTCGATCAGTGTGAGCTCCGTTCCCACTGCTAGTTACTAATTTCAATTCCACATATATATACACAGATACATTTCCTCTAGGTACGATTTTGATCATGAAAAACTGTCTAAGAGCGAAGTCTAACTTGACCACATAGGGTGTATCTGGGAAGCTTAACATTCCTGGCGAATTAAGCGCGCAAGCCTCAGATCACTTTTTGTCAATCTTACGGTACTTCAGAGTTGGGAATGTGGCTAATTTTTATATCGTGGCACTTCCCAATTAAAAGTAACAACAATGCTCCTTTGTGAAAAAAACTTAATATATGAAATATGTCAACACATTCCGCACAAATACAAAATAAAGAGCAATGAAGAATGGCAACAAACGGTCTCTCCCTGACTATTTTTTTAATCTTCCCTTTCAATAAGATAGTTTTCAAATAGCGATATATTGTTTTAGTAAATACAAGAGCATTAAATGTCCTTTTGAATGACACTTTCTAAATTTGTAGCTACCTTTTGAAAATTGCCAAGCAGCAATCAAGAGTAAATGCATCTCCGGAATACTCAAGTAGGAGAAGTAAAACAAAACAAAACAAATCTTTCTTTCCTCGATCTTAAAGTTAATGCCTTTAGATATTACCAGGGTGGTGCTTTCCTATTAAATATTACTCGCATCTTCAGCTTTCGAATAACATGGATGGTTTTTACCATCTAAACTGAATTGAGCTTTTATCTGGAGGAGTCCCACAAAAGCCTGCAAGTTTACAAAGAGTGAAAGAGAAGTCCCAAACTGTATTATCTTAAACAATGACTGCAAGCATGCAACTTCCCAAGTGTGCGTGGGGGGAGGAAAGTCACTTCAGAATTATTTTCAGCTAGGTGGTATCCATAAACATCATCCTTTAACTTCTTTTACTTGCTGCTCACGATCTATGGAAAATGTTAATTTCTTGGCGATATGTTTAATAAAAAAAAATGTAGACATCACTTCTAATCTTTTAAAAATAAATTCTCATGCACTTGGAGATAACTTGCTAAAAATAATCACAGTTCCCCTAGAAAGGATTTTCTTAAAATAACTAGTTCTTTAGAAATTCTTTCCTCGTTACAAATATGAGCCCCTACCCGTTTTAATTTAATCTTTCAGAAACAACGTGCAAAGACATTTTTTTTCCCTTAGAAGATCAAGGGCACTTGTTGGAAATTTTCTTGAACATCAAGTTAGTCAATTCTTCCTCTATGTAAATACATAAGAAAGTTCAGGTCTGAAATGGCATACCAAAACAGTTTATTTTCTAGTTATTTTCGGGGGGGGGGGGGGGGGAAGAGACAACAAACACTTTTCCTATAAAACAAATCTTACAAAATCTCAAAGCAACATAAAACAATCGCTTGGGGAAAAAAAAAATCCAGACATCACAGTGCTTGTATGAAAAACAGGATAAGGTTAATCTTCATTTTTATAAACAGACTATTAAGACGAGTTCCTTCCAAAATTCTCTTTGGCTACGTTTATTATTCCAAATCCAGTGGTTCGGAGCAGTTTCTCCCGATTTCTTTAAGACGTCCTGTTCTAAAATCTACCCACAAACAGACGTTACTTTATTTACAAATCCACTGCGGTGGTGGGTTTGGTGTTTTGTTTTTTTTTTTTACCTTTCAAGTAACACGTGAGCTACAACCTCGCAGCAGCTCCCTCAGTGGATGGCACTTCTATAGACTCCTCTCTACTCATGTACCCGTTTTCTCGCCGGAACCCCCCGAGCTGCTGCGGGCGAGCACACCAGCTTGCAGGGGGCCCGGCGGCGGCGGGGCGAGCAGAGCCGCTCGGCGGGAGCTCTTCTCGCCTTCCCTGGCTCCGGCCGGGCAAGCCCCGCCGGCGGAAAGCAGCGCGAAGGAGGAGGCCGGGGAACAATGGGGAGCGCCCGGCGGAGAGGGAGCTGCGGCCGCGCTTTACCTGGCCTCGCTCCCGCCGCTTCCTGCGGCCTCGCACGCCGCTCGGCCGGGGAGCTCCCACCCCGCTCACTGCCTGGCCGACGCGGCCCCTCCACGGTACCTACTGCAGCCTGCCCGCAGCCCGCCCCGCTGACGGGAGACCCTCGCTCACCCTTGAAATCCCCCCGGCAAGTCTACCAGTTCAGCGCCGCGCCGCGGAGGGCACCCACGGATTTACGCTCTCAGCCGCTCACCCCCAAACTCTCCCGCCCCCGGCGCGAAGCCTGCCGGAGGGCGAGTGGGGCTGCCGGGCTGGCCGGGCGCCAGCCCCGCTCACGAGCCTCTCCGGGGTCGGCGGTGCGGGCCGGCCGGGCTGTGGGAGCCCTGGCCCCTCCGCTGGCTGCCCCCGACCTCCCGCGGCGGCCCCGCGGCCGCCCGTCCCCTCGCAAGCCGTGAGCACTACCCGCAGGAGAGGAGGCAGCACTACAGACGCGCCCCGAGCCGGGCGCTGCAGTGCTTGCTTCTTCCCTTCAGGGGACGGTGCTGCACACAAAAGACAGCTCAGCATTGTTCTCCTCCCTGACCCCCAAATCCCCTTTTCCCCGCCGCCAGGAGAGGGGAACGGGAAGGACCGGGAGGGAGGACGAAGACGGGGAGAGGCCAACTGCCCACGGCGCCGGCCGCTTCGCAGCCTCTCTCGTCACCATTGCCGTGCCCTGAACTCGCCCTCGTGGCGTGCCTGCAGCCTGCCCGCCCACGGCAGCCCCCCTGCCCCGCTCCCTCGCCCCATCTGCCCCAGCTCCCTCGACTTGTTGCCAGCCTGGCGCGGCACGCCCGCGGCCCTGCGCCCCACCGAGCCCCAGCGCCGGGCACGGCGCTCCCGCCTGCCTTCACCCCCTTGTCCCCCACTCGCAATTAGCGGGTCTTTCCCGTGTCACTTTGCCTAAAATCCCACCGAGGCTGCAAAGGCACCTCTCCGTGTTTCAGTCACCAGAGCCACCTCCTCGAGTTTCCACACGGGATCACCTGCTTCACACACCCACGGGGGCCGGGGGGAACCCACAGTACCAATGCAAGGCATTATTTGAGGGTTTCGTCCTCAAATTTATGCAAAGTGTACAACTTTTTAATCTTGATGGGCTTGGTTTGGAGACCGAGCAATATTTAAACTGCAGCGCTGCCTACTTTGCTGCCTGCGATCTGAAGCCCAGCAGAACGGCGTGTTTCTCGCCACCACGTTAAAAACACCAGATATTGGAAAACGAGACACCGCGATCCAACGGAAAAAAAGCGTGCGAGGAAGAGAGCAGGAGCTACTACACGACGCTGAGGAAAAACCACGGCTCGATTTAAATAATTGCATAATATTAGGATTTAACTTATAAATGTTTACATTTGTGTGATTTGATTAAGGTCACGTCTGATTTCCTTAAAGCCACTGACAAGGCACTTTAAAACACGAGATTAACGTCTACCAGCAATATTCAACAGGCAAACCCTCCTCCCGGCGCCCTGCCGTCCCCCCGCACCCGGCCAGGTAGGGCCCTCACGCCCCCCACCCGAGGCGGGCCCCCGCAGCCCCGCAGGCCCCCGACAGCCCTCCGCTGCTGGGACCCCCAGGACCCCTTCCCCCC
>VYZW01046205.1:1081-72984 GCA_013401315.1 Balaeniceps rex
GGGCTGATATATAGGCCATATTTCACAACATTTTATGTTAGCATAAGGAAGCCAAAAGATGCAATCCTATCTTCTTCTGTTAACATCTGTTTGTTTGTTCCAGTGCAAGAACCTGAAGCAAAAACATACCAAAGTAAACCCAGTTAGTTTTAATCTGGTTCAGTTCAGACTGAAACTGTCAAAGGAACAGCAACCTCAGAACCTCAGCTGGTGATTTTTATGTCTGGCAAGNCCCACAGGAACTGCTATCCGAATTTGGGCGCTCTAGTCAAATGCTTTTACTTATACAGGATACAGCCTTTGACTTTCTTTTATGCCAGAATTGCTTACTAAATAAATGCAGCATTTTAGGTGGGATGCCTTCAGGTTTTCATCATTCACTTGCTTTTAACAAAGAGCAACAGAAATAAAACGTTAGCATCAATGAGTGATTAATTTGCCCATTTAATCTTAAAAGACCTTCATGATCAAAGGCTTGGTATACTTCTGAGGCTGCCGTTTACCATTTAGGGCTGAGCTGGAAGACAGCATTGTCCTTAAGTGTTTTGTTTTCTTGAACAGCTCTCTGTGCAGAATACAGGTGAGTGTTCAGACCCAAATCCAGGCCAGTGTAAGTAGCTGCAATGCCCTGTAGAGCAGCAGCTCTTCATTTGGGGATCAGAAATGGATCCACAACTTCTAGATTCTCTCATTTTGCCTTGACTCAGGTCTCAGGCTCCCTTGTATGTCACAGCAGTTCTTCTAAACCCTTGAGGTCCTCTTCTTCCATGCTTTTTCTCTGTCAATCTTTCCACTCAGTCTTTTAAGTATGAAATGATTTCCCAGAAGGGCCTGTAGGGAACCATAATCATTCATCATCTGAGTACTCCCTGAGTTAAACTTCATGTGTCCCGAGGCTCAGAAGGATTTTGGTATGAAACCTCAAGGGGCAAGAAGAGTGTCCACCTCTGCAACATAGCTGTCTTGTACCTACTGGGTACAAGAAGTTAGTTTATTACAATAAAGCAGAAGGCTTGGTGAAAACAAACCTGTTATCTATACTTTTTGGTTTCTCACCACATCCCTCCTGCTTGTGATTCTCTTGAGCTTTCGTTGTGTGGTGGGATCTGGTAGCTTGGGATGGTTAAATTTCTGCAGGTACTATAAATTCCAATAAGATCTCTTCCAGGCAGACAGCTTCAGTGTAGCAGAGCCTGTGATGGGGCTGGAGCCTTGGTTGGGAAGGAGGGACAGCTTTACTTTTGTCTGCTGTGCTCCAAGGAGGAAAAATGGAAATGGTATTTTGCAATTTTTTTTCCTTCTGAAGGACTGCCTGGGTTCAGAAGATCAAAGCTGCTTCAGAACTTTACATAGAGACTGAAAAGAAGAAGAGGGAAAAGGCCTACTTAGGTACAGCATGGGATGCGGGGGTCTCATCTTTTGTGGAAAAGTCCCTGGGCAGGATAATACGTTAATAACTTTTTTCTCTCTCCTCTTCTGTTTCACCACAGTTCGCTCGCAAAGAGCAACAGGCATTGGGAGGTTGATGGTCAATATTGTTGAAGGCATTGAACTAAAACCTTGCAGGTCCCATGGTAAGTGCCTTGGGTTTTTCATAATATGCTCTATGAAGAAGACATTCCTATTTGTCAGACTAAATTTGAAGGAGGTTCTGTCCAAAACATGGTTTTGTTTAATGAAGCAGTTTTAATGAACTTAAAATATGCAGAAGTGATTTTGTGCAGTTCAGCGGTAGTCATGCAGTTGTCCTGCATTAAGCATTTGTTTCAGACAAACTTAGTTTCCATCACATAAGTCATATCATAAGAGATCATAAGCCACAAAGTCCTGAAACGAAGAGTGGAAGGTGCTCAGCGCCTTGCAGAACTGTGTCCCTGTTCATTGTAATGGCAGTGAGGCCACAGTCTTTCCCCCATCTGTTGGCTGTAGGAGTAAAAGGATATTTAGGAGGAAGATCACACACCTAAAAACACGATTACTCTTTTCTGTTTGTTTCCATCTTGCCAGGAAAGAGTAACCCGTACTGTGAGGTGACGATGGGCTCTCAGTGCCACATTACCAAGACGATACAGGACACCCTCAACCCGAAGTGGAACTCCAACTGCCAGTTCTTTATCAAAGACCTCGAGCAGGACGTGCTCTGCATTACGGTGTTCGAGAGGGACCAGTTCTCCCCAGATGGTACGTAGGTGGCTGCTGCCCTTCCAAGGGTATTTTCAAATCTCCCATTTTGAAGAGGTGCATGTCTGCTGAAGTGAGTCATAGAATCAAAGAATGGTTAGGGTGGGAAGGGACCTTTACAGATCATCTAGTTCCAACCCCAATATTGAACCCCTTTGCATATTGGGAGCCTACTCACCCTTGCTCCCCAACGGAGTCATGCTAGTATCAGCACAAAAAGAATTGAGCTCGCTCTGTTTTTTTGGGGGTTTCCTTTCTTGTGCAACTTGACAACAAGTGAAGTGTGGTTTGCAATTCTGCCAAGTCTTTAAGAAAACTCTGGATGCTGTTTTCAAATGGATAGATTAATGCAGGAGGAAGAGAAATGTCTTCAAGTTCCTGTAATATGCCATAGCAGTGGCAGAAATGAACCCAGGATTCCTAACCCACTCTTATTTCATAACCTGGGATAAACATATGGAGCATTGAAGAGTGTATTTTGGAGTCATAATCTCTCAGGAAGTATTTGGATAGGACTGTCATTCATGTGGCCAGCGCCAGTCGGCCCATTGACCTCGTCGCTAGTGTGATGTGCTGCTTGGCTCTATCATCTCCAGAGGGCTTCACACTCAGTTTGAACTGTGCAAACGGCCTTTGGCCTTTTTTCTAACATATCATAAAATAAAGATAAATAAGCTACTGAAGAGAGGCAGCTGTGAATTACATAGTGGATTTTTCCGCTTATGGGACCATTTACTTTTAATGCTGCTGCTGTCTAATATGGTCTAGCTAAAATCCTCTTCCATGCAGATTGGCAGCCTTTGGCCTTCTTTAACTGCAAAAATATAGTTGAACTGAAGACTTGTTTTCTCCTTTTGATGTGTGTAGATGGAAGCTTAGTTCCTTCTGCAAATTAGCATTTTATTGCAACGTAAAACAGTTGTGTCATTTCTGAGCATGCTGTCTTTTTGCATTTCAGACTTTTTGGGCAGAACAGAGATCCGTGTGGCAGACATTAAGAAGGATCAGGGTTCAAAGGGACCAGTTACAAAGTGTCTCCTTCTGCATGAAGTCCCAACAGGAGAGATAGTCGTCCGACTAGACCTGCAATTGTTTGATGAGCCTTAGAAGGAAAGGGACCAATGTTTCATTTCAGTCTGAGTTCACTGCAATAGGTATCTGCAGAAGCAAAATCCTTATCGGTGTGGTATGAAACTACTGCTTGCCCTTCACACGTAAGAGGGTTATCAAAGCAAACAGGAGCATCTTTGTGCCTTGATAATTCTCACTGAAAAATGAATCCCAATTTAGTGAGGAGATCTCCCTCGAGTTCTCTGTGTGGAACTCGAGGTTAGTTTCCTGGGTTTATGAAATAACCTGGTTGTTCGTTGTGCTCCAGTCTGAAAGGCTGGCAAAGCACATAGGTTGCTGTGCTTGCTCCAGTTACCCTACTCTTTGATTTACATGAAGAAGGCAATGTTGGTATGTTTTGGAGGCTTTCTGCAGGGTTTTCCCCCTTAAGGAATTCTGTGCCTATTGCTCAGCAAAGTGGTGTGTAAATGTAATGTGAATGGAAGGAGCAGTTATGCACTAAGAAGATCTTTGAAGATCTTCATGGTGGTACTGAAAAGACTTAGAAAATAAATAGTCTATATCTATAAACAGAGAAGATTCTATTAACATACCACTTCATGACTCACGTTGCCCCTGACAATAAATTATGTACAGGCCTTCTGCACAGAGATGGATTGCACTCCCGAAGAGTCCACCCACTCGGTACCTTTGGAATTTGCTGTTTTCTGTAGGACTGTAAATGTTCGAACAGTACACAAAGGATTAAACATAGAGCCCTGCTGAATGTTGTGCTATACCACTTCGATACTACTTTACTACTGCTGCTTGACTGTGTGACTGCAGATGGATGATCTGTCACCTGCAGCGGGGAAGAAAAAAAATCATGGCTCTAGCTCAGGAAGCTTATTTCTACCCTGCAGAGTCTAGTTTGCAAAGCAATCAGTGGTGACCAGTTACTAAATTGTACCGTGCCCAACTGTGTTTGACATCGTGTTCCTGAATTCAGGGCAGCAGCATACTGTAGCTCGTGCTCATGAAGGTTTGTGGCAAGCCGGGGTGATCACAGGTTCGGTGGCAGCGATACTGGATGCGACCAGAAACAGAGTGCTTGTGATGGTGCAGAGTGGGTAACCCCGAAGTACAAGCCTTGTCATCTGGGGGAATGCCAGGGCTTATATATCCCTTTAACTCTACGAATACACACGTATAGGCCCACATCCAGCAAACTTCCCCTGTTTGGCAAAGCACCCAGCTTTAAGCGTGCACTTACGTCTTGTCTCCCTTAAGCACATGCGTAAGTGCTTTGCTGAGTCTGGACCCGAGAGACAATAGACCCCTAAGAGTAAAATTCCTCTTTGTTCTGCCTGGGTTTGTTTTGTTCATGACCTATCATGCATACACTGGTATTTTTGTAAGGACTTTATTTCCGAATGGGAGGTGTCAGCCTGTTTCATTAGCATGTGAACGTTCTTGTGGAGCCTGTTGTTAGGTTTTGGTGTTCCTTGCATGTCCTTTCAGTACTGGTTTCCACCTTTCCTGTATAGGCGGTGTTCTCTAGCACTACAAGTCTTATTGATTTCCATTAGGAAATTAGGATATATTCATAACAGATAGGTAGATACAGTATGGTAATAAGTGTAAACTGTGCTGGGAAGTGTCTGTGTATTATAATTTCCTACAAGACCACTGTAATGTTTCAAGCAATGGGAAAAAAAATGTATGTTGGAGGGACAACAAAGTTTACATTTCATACTTTTCAGAATCGCTTTATTATTTATTTATTGAAGATAGTGTAGAATTTTGTATCAGAAATTACAGACATACTTATGTATTTTTTGAAACAAAACAGAGATACACACTTTAGTTAGAAACTTCAACTGACCACATTTTAGAGGGAGTGTAACTTCCTAGGCATGCATTTGTTTACCACTAACTGGCTGAAAACACGATTAAGAGAACTTTAAGTTTCTATTTTTCAATGTTGTTAAGAAAATTGTTTCAATTAAAATATGTAAATAGTACTAAACCCATGCTTTCCTAATTCCATATCAATACATTTTATTAAATATAATGTATATGAAAATACACATTGTTGTGGTAGGATAAAAAAAGTGATAAAATCTATTAATGGAGTAACATTAAATGTCATTGTCTAACCTTTTATCGCTGTCCTAATTTTACTCAGTAGCTGTAAATACGGTGAACGTTCATTTCAGTGTTTAAAAAGTAGCATCACTTTTTTATGGTATCATTTCACCAGCATGAATTACAGTAACAACTAAATAGACAAACAGGACAAAAAAGACCGTGGGTGTAATGCAGAAATCCTGGCCAGGTTTTCAAAGGGAGCCTCAAGGAGCTGCACCTTCCTCTGAGACTCAGCGGGTGTTGGAAGCGGGGGACCCTTAGCTGCAGGGGCTCCTCTTGGATTGCGACCCTTGTCATGGGCATGTACGATTGCACCATTTTGGGGAACTGTAACAGAACTACTGAGCACCTTCCCGACCACCATCACTTGTGATTTCCCACTTATCCTCAGTGCGCAGCAATGTTTAACTCCCGTTAACGTCAAGAGGTGTTAGGCAAACATCGTGATGATGAAAGGCTGGGGTTTGGCTCACAGATATTTAATGGATCCCTCATAATCAGTCTAATCCTAAAGAGGAAGCTTGTCCTAATCCCTGTGCATCCAGGACAGAACATATACCCTTAGAGCCAGCCGACTGCGCATCGGGATGTCGCTGTTTTCTCGCTTCCTCACCCTCAGTGCTCTGTAGCATATTGGCACCGCTGGCTTCCCAGACAGAACTGCTTTTCACCAGGGCTAGCCAAAGGTTCTTAGAAACCCACTGACTCCTGCCTGGTTTTCCCTGTTCAGGAGTGCTACAGTCTTGCACATCGCTTTGCATTAACTCCGCGGCTGCACGGGCTACAGGCTTCTGCTTTTCAACCCACCGTAGCTGCATCGACCTCCTGCTCATCCAGGACTTCATGCTGTAAAAGCTCAGGCCTTTTACTGAAAAAAGAGACTCATTAGCTGTATGCCTCCTAGTGCTTTCACAGGGAAAACTGCAAGCTCTCATGGGCTTGTTTAAATACCACCTGTGTTCTGAAGAGTTTGGGGAAGAGAGAGGCACACAGCAATACCTAGGAAGTTAGGCATCTCTTCGTGTGTTTAGAAAGTCAGCTGGCATTACCACAATGTATGAAGGTCGAGCCATCCTGTTACGAGTGCCACGTGCTGGCTGTCAGGCCAAACTCTGCTAGTCTGTGCTACCTGTATTCAGTACCTGTATTTATGTCCACTATTTTTCAGACGCTGCTTATTGATCTCTGAATATCTTTGTAAAATAGCACACCTTAGCTCACAGGTCCCTTTCAGTCCCATCAAAATGTATGTAAAATTTTCCTAACGTTATGCAAAACAACCACAACAACAAAATCGAAGCCCAGATAATACTTGATCACATTTTGGCTTGAAAGAGCAGATTGGTGCAGATAAGCATCCCCACTGAAATGCAGAGGTTGTAAACCTGTGTATTGTGAGTTCTGGGACTGGCTGTCTGCATTTGCTTCGGTAAAATGTATCCTTGTAAGAGAGGCTGAGTACGAGGTGTCTCTGTTACTCGTTCTTAAAATGAGGCGCTGGCGAGATTGAGTTGGTACATGGGCCACTGGGGCTGGCTCTTAAGACAGGGTTTCACTTCTACCTTTTAGCAGGCTCTACTTTACTGGAGAAGACCCTTTGCTTAGAAGTAACTTGTCAGCATCAAACTCCTTGGCTGGCAATCAAGCCTTTCTAAAAATAATACTGTGACGTTTTAATGCATTCACTGCCTTCATTGAAACAGTGGTCTTGCTTTGGATGAACTGGGAGAACAAAAACCCTAGGAAAAGAAAAAGCAAAATCTGTGGCTGTGAGAAAAGATGCAATGGGAAGAGTTGCACTGGTGGTTTGGTGTGCAAGCTGTAATTCTGGGAATTGTGTTCTTCCCTTATGTACATTCATTTTAACAAGGAGAGTGGTATTTCTTCCTAGTGCTTTCTTGGTTTTTAAGTCTTGTAGTAGAACTGAGTCAATGGGTCAGAAACTGGAAGGGAACACCACCACTTTTAGAAATTATTAACATGATGTTTGGAAGGTGGTAGTACCTGGGGACGGGCAGAATGTCAACGTTGTTGTGGCTGCAGACAGGACAGGATACCTCAGAGAAAGGAAAGGAATCTTTTACCTTTTTTTTTTTTTTTTTGGGGGGGGGGTGTTATTTTAAAATCGGATCCACAGTCTCACAGCAGAAAATTAATTTTATCCAGGACCCCAAATGTCCATAATAGTACTACTACTAATAACAGTGATTAATAACAAACCATGTGTTTGTCCTCAGCCTAGGAGAACCACACTGCATTTAGTGCGGCTCTTTATTTATGCAGGAGTTTGCATGCACTTTTTTATAGAAGTGGAGCTTTTCAGTGTTTAACAGCCCTTATACTCACCTTTCCAGGAGTTACCTTCTGAGATATAGCTCTGAGGTGCTTAGGCACCACGCTGATTCAAGATGCTTTCACAAGGACTTCACGGGCTTATAAACATTGCTGTCAGGCTCTTTGCTTTCCTGGTGCCATCCAGGTAGCGCTCACGACCATCCAGGAGGGTACACGGGTACATGCCCTTTCTGTACAGGCAATCGGCTGCACCAGCATCAACATGCCAGTTTTCTGTCTCTCAAAGGACTTGTTTCCCCAGGCTACAGCTGTATGAGGTATTTGCCAGCAATGCCATTATACATAGGCAGGGTGGCTGTCTGTCCTTTCACCTGTGTCCCTCCCCACTTAGGACCTCTCCATCATTATTCTGATTGCAGTAAGAATCAATCTGGCCTTGTCGATCTGCCTCAAGAGCATTTTCTTCCTTCAGAGATGCCTCTTAGGGAAACCACCTGAGCTCGTTTTCCTCTGCGCTTCGTCAGATGTAGCTGGAAGTCTTTATGTCCAGGGCAGGTTCAGCTCTCCCCTTCAGAGGTCCAGGTGCCACCTGAGCACACATCTGTGCCGTCCTTCCCAGCAGTGCCAGGCTGGGAGCTCCAGCCACAAGCCCGCAGCCTCCGGTTGATTGCCATTAAGGTTGAGGCTCGTGTTTGAGATCACCCAAGTCCCCTCCTGGCCCCGATTTTTCCCCACCCGTTGGCTCCCTCCAAGCCAAACACCGGCTGCGTTGCACAAATGAACACAGCGGGTGACCAGAAAACACATCTCACTGCCTTGCTCCATTGTGGTTTTTCTTCTGTGTACGTCTTGTGAGTAAACTGGTGCTTCTGTCCTGTAATTAAGTCCGTCCTTTGGAAAGCATCGCTCTTTCCTTCCCTTTAACCTTCCCAATGATGCTCAGCTCAGTGCTGTTTGAGAGACTCATTTCCAGGCTTCTCCCTCACAGCTCATCTGGCAGCTGCCATCTCTGCTGCAGCCCTCCAGCCCCTGGCTCAAAGCAGCACTTCAGCAGATGCTTAACTTTAATTCATGCCCCAATTCAGTGCAAAGGCGTACCCCAGCCGGGTGCCTCCATGCTTTGCTGGGGACACGTGGAGGAATTCAAAAGGCTTTGATAATGTAGAGCCTATGTTATGAACTTGGTTCAAGATCTGTAAGGATTGCAGGATTGCAGTAGAGCATCAAACAAAAAGATTAAGATAAAATACAGAAGTAGTTTATAGTCTTTGCAGCTGGATCTGTTTTCTTCCTTATCTTCCCGAAAGTGGTTTTAGCCACTAAACTCAACAGAATTGTATTTACCGGGCAAATCATAATTCATATCCTTACAGATTGCAACACATTTGGAAGCACTGTAAATTAAAAACCACTAGGCTGACCTGGCCGTGGAAATACCAAGTACTTTACCAAGTTTAGTGCTGGTAGAAAGCCAGTCTGTAAAGCCCTGTGAGGCTGCACGCAGCCAGTGAGTTGACTTGGGTGCCTTGAAAGACAGAGCACATCGCTGAGCTGACACTACGCCAAATGACTGATAAATTACAGAACTTTTTTCTAGATGCACTTAATTATTATCTATTTTCTCAACATGAGTTTTTATGAGGGAACTTTTTAAATGTTCATTTTAAAATTTTTTTACCCTTTAAAAAAAAAAATCACTTTTTGTTACATGCAATAGGGTTGGGGGGAACATTGTGCATAATGCAGTTTTTGTAATATTATTAAATACATTTAATAATACTAAGATGTGACAAGTCCACACTTTTACCACAACAGTGGTGTCTACTTTCATACTGCTCCGTTTGCCACTGTGATAGTTCAGTTTGGTCAAATCTAGCAGTCAAAACCCTTGAAATACAGAAAAGCTGGGAATCAGGTTAAATCACCTTAGCTTTGAGGGGTTTGCTCTGTATGTACATTCCACACGTATCCTGGCGTTTGTTTAGCCGAAACACTCCTGTCCTACATGCATATTGATGTATCTATAGTTAAATACCTGCTTTTATATATATATATGTGATTAATTGTATATATAATATAAAAACACAGCTACCTTGTCATTGTCAAATACTGAGTAAATCTAACTGAAAAGCGTTTATAGGCACCCAGTTTGGTTTGTGCATTCAAATATTTTAAAATAAGGACCATCCTTGGGAAATTATTTTTCTGTACATAGGAGGATATATTTAGGACCTAATTTAAAAGAATAAAGAACTACAGTAAGAATATGTAAAACTAGCTTAGTCACTTGATATAGTTGTCAAAGGCTCTGTTGCGACCCTAGGCAAATTCCTTGTGCTGCTTCTAAAGCTGCAAAAGTGTCACTAACCCTGGATTTAGCCGTTGGTTCTGCAATCTTAACATGTCGTGCAAGCGAAGGGAGCTGGTGCTTCGTCCAAGACCACCCGTCAGACCCTGCCCGCCACGGTGAGCACAGGTGAAGGGGAAGGCTGGGATGCAGGAGAGTAGGGGGAAAAGGGAAGAAATAGGGGCAGAGCTAAAAAGAGCGAGCTTGGTGAGCAGCAGGATCTCTGCCCCCCCCCAAAACCAACCATGAGTGGGTGTCCATCAGGTGATGGATTGGAAGGGAACTCCCTCCCAGCTGTGGTGGCTGCTCTGTGGTGTAACCCATTCTTGCCAGGAGGAAGAGGGAAGGTTGGGTGAGGGACCACAGCGCTGATCCAGGTGCTTGGCCAACTGGCTGCCTCTGCTCTCGCTCCCTCTTGCCACGTCTCACCGCATCTTTCTGGCTTTCCTAAATTTGCAGCACCATGCTCACGCCAGGATGGGCTGCTTTTGGGGTGACCGGACAGCACTGCCTGAAAGGTCATGCCAGTGGGGAGGGAGCCACACCGACCCTCCCGCACCGTGTAGGCAAGGCCCCCAGCAAACCACTGCAGTGGGTACGTGCTCCCCTCATGGCGAGACAACCCCAATCCTCTGGGGAAAAGGCAAAACCGCCCCCCATGGGGCAGGATTTCCTGGAAGGCTTTGGCTTTGTTCACAGCTTGTGCACAATTACCCTATTCCAGTCCTCAAGTTGCTGAAAAGGAATTTAGATTCCGGAAGCTTTTGCAGACTGTGTAATGGGTACTTTCTGCTTCGTGCTGGTAAAGCGTTGGGTGGGGGGGGAAATAGCCGTAGTATTTTTTTCAATGTTAATACTTAGAATTCGGGAATCCTCCTCCCTGGTGGTGGTGGTGGTGTTACTTTTTAGTGTACTTTTTGATGCCAAACAAATGGCATCAATTAATTTCCTTTCTTTTTTGTCTCAAAAAAGGAAGTATCATACTGTCTGTAGTATTCATATGATCCTAAAAATTACAAAGGCATTATAAAATAACTGTTACGTGTATGTCTTAAGATCTGGCCAAATAGGAAAAAGTGTTACTTTACTTTACTCCCCTCCCCCCCCCCGAGAAAATGGAATTAATTTGTATTGTTCATTTACATCACATCTAACTATTCTGCAGTAAAACATTCATACTGTCAAGTTGGTTTCTTTTGGTTTTTCTTTTAAAGCATTTGTAATAGGTATAATGAATGATTATGAATCAGACACCACTGTTTCTCATAAGACAATTTCAACTGTACTTGGGTTGCTGTGAATGTGTTGTTTCCTCAGCCACTCTTGGTTAAATAATTCTATTTACAGACACGGTCCAATTATCAAAAGCCCTTAAAATGTGTTCACTGGTTTGAGGAATTGTGCCGCTTCCCAGACTGCAGTCACCCAGGTAGAAACTGCCGATAAGGTTTTAGGCTGTGCGATTTGTTTGACACAAATGAGACTGTAGTTGTGCAAGTGAGATTACGCACGAATAAATCCAGTTTTTTTTTAAAGTTTAACTGTGTACTGTTACGTTCTTGCGAAGTGCTGAAAAAGTGATATGGTGTCAGACAGATTAAATAAATCTTCAGATGAGTATTTTTGACAAAAGACCGACACAGGTATAAAGCAGAGTGACAGACCCAGCAGCAGGGAAATAACTTACCAGCATTTAATGTCTGGTGCGTGCCAGTTTTCATCTCTGTAACGCATTGTTTGCATTTTTTTCAGATTTGAAAATTGAGAGTTGACCAAATCTGTAGTAAGACAGCAAAAATAAATTATCAAAAAAACAATAATTAAAAAAGCACCCACCCCCAGAAACAACCAAAGGCACTTGCTTAATAGGCCAGGTGCCATTACTTCATGCGCCTTACAACATTACGCAGGCCCTGCTCTGCGGCCAGGCACGCCAGCGGCAACCTTTATGCGGCTTGCCAGCGACCGCCTGTGGCTCTGCCGCCTGAGAACATAGGAAGTCCCACGCTGGTCTCTCCCCTAGTTTTTGTTAATAATTACTGAACCTGGCCAGCTGCCCTGAGGGCAATGGCCTCAGTATCCGATTAAGCAGTGGGTCCCTGATTAAGCAGTGGGTCCCCGATTAAGCAGTGGGTCCGTTTGTCTAGCTCAGCACCCGCTAACGCCTGCCCCTCGAGGATGTGTTCTTCCCACGACGTATTCTTCTGCAGCTGTTTGGGGCCGTGCTGGCACAACAGGACAGTGCTGTAGCCAAAGTGCCCTGCCACAATGGTTTGTAAATCCCAGCCGCTGTAGTGGTAGGTGAGATGGGAGGCATCAGGAAGCTCGCCAGCTGTTTGGGCTGCTTTGTCCAGGCCACATTAATCCACCTGAGCAGGGGTTGGCATCTCCGCTGCGCAGCACTGAGCTCCGGGAAGCTGCATCGCTGCAGGTACAGCTCCAGGAGTGGGAAGCGGGGTGCACGAGGCCCCTTTTGCACCACTTGCTGCCTCATGGCCCGCTCAGCACGCCCCTCTCCCAGGGCTGCAGGCCTCCAACAGCCCCGGGGGTCCCAAGCGCCACCCACCCTCGTCACCGACCCCACAAGCATCAGCATTCCCCCCGCTTCCCCAGCACAAGCCCACCCTGCTGCTCCCACAGTCAGAACTAGCGCTTGATTCTGCCTCCGGGTTCCTGGGCCAATTCCATCCACCACCCCCTTGCCCCCAGGAGGGCTGGCGAGAAGCCGAGCACAGCCTTTGCTTCTCCTACACCCGCTCCGGGCAGGACCTATGGCCAGCAGCCCTGGGCTGGCCCTGGGGGGAAACGTACTTCCAGCGTGAGGCACGGGAGAAAGCGCAGGGCTAAACAGTCTCTCCCCTGCAGGGACTACTGCTGTTATTAAAAGCGTTCTATAAAAAAAACCAACATGGCTAGTTAACAGGTTTCAATAATAAATGCAACTGAAACGAGCTAGCGCTACCAGTTCGACACCCCACCCCTGCAATAATGGCATCCATCCAAAATCTACCCAAAATGAAGTCAAACATCAGTTCTTGAACAGGAACCAACGGGGAGAAACAGGCGTTCTATACTCCCTCACAAGCCTGCCGAAGATTATCTAAATGGAAAACAGAGGCACAGCACTTCAAGACAGAAAGAGGACAGTTATAAATCTGTGTCCAGATGTTAACCGGGAAGCACACACAGCCGGTCACACCACCACCGCCATAGCACTCGTTAGTTGTGAACCCCCATCCCGTTCCAAACATTTTGGTATGCAGTTTGAAGTTACAAACACCTTAGCCTCTCACTAGTAAGCTTGTAGAGGGCAATTTTAGTTTAAGGCATACGCAAAACTCTCTCCTACAATACAGACAAGGAAGTAACCTGATACAGCGTTTGCTGGTGAGAATGCACTGATGTCACAACTGTTTTAACAGCCACCGTCGCACTTACAAAAGAATCTACCAGTTGCACTTCCAGTGTTCACACCTTCCACACACAGAAACAGCACATGCGGCAGCAGGACTTGTTGCACCGCCATCCCGACAACATCCCAAGTGAAAGTTTTTTCTGGAAACTGACAGAACCTCAGCAGCAGTGACCCCATTATCAGCTCCTAGAGCATTATTCTCCATTTCCTTCACAGCAACGCTCACCTGCCTTTAGGGTAAGCTAGACTTTCAAGTGAAACTCACTGCAGCTTCATCACCTTTCTCCCTCAGCGCCGTGTTTCTGAATCAAAATACTTCACACCGTCTATTCAAGAAGAAATAATTTTATTGTTTCCGTCTGACAGGTTTCACTGTGAATGACGAGGACAGCTTGCTAGACAGTCTCTCTCATGATTTTGGTGAGTTTCTGGATCTTTGACCTTGTTGACATGTCCACGTACTTCTCCCCAATATTGACAATCATGCCACCAAGGATCGATGGATCAGTCTGAAGAAGAAATATTGAACAGAAATTCTATTAGCAAAAATTTGTTAGCCTAGTACACAATTTTTACACTAGTAAAAAAAAAAAAAGCTTTCAAAACAGCCTTTTTTAAGATAATTTTGCAGTCACTGTATTCCAAAGTTAAGATTTTAGTAATTAAAGTATAATCAGATCTACAAGAAAGCACAGAACTATGTAATATAGCAACTGGATTCAGTAAAATCAGAGAGACAGAAGCCCAGCCTAACATGAACTTGATGAAATCTATTTACAAATCAAAAAATCCAGACCTTGGTCTCCAGCTTTAAGACCTCTCCCTTAGCCAAGAATCCATTCAGAGCACTTTTTAGCTCGGTAAGGTTGGCATCATCCAAGGGCTGAAAAATATGAGCAGAAGACAAGGAAAATGAAGGACTTGAAAATATTCAAATGATACAATGAGAACTGAGATTTTCTATTCAGATTCTTCTAAAGACAGACACTTCCACCAGGAAGGCAGACTAACCAGCCTTCTGAACAGGAATAACCAAAGGACAGCACAGAAACAGCAGTCACTTTGTGCCCTCCTAATTTCATGAAACATTGTATTATTTGTGCACATATTCCCACCAAAAGTTCAATGCTGACATCTTCAGATGGCAAGCTTCAGGAATTCATACTTGCCAAAGTAAGCACTTGATGGAAAACCTTGAGATCTGCCTCAAAGCAGTGTTCAGGCTGTACAAGGAAAGATTAACAATTAAGATCATCAGCTTGAGAAGGAACACAGTTTCACGTAAAGCACCAGGCAGTGCCTGAGGACACTGGCAGCAAGCTCCCAACCCTGCTGCAGGTTTGCAGAATGTTCCTGGCTAAGCACACCTCTCTCCATCACCATGGCAGAACTCTGCATCCCTGTGGGAGAGACACTGCGAATTTGTCCTTGCTATCCTTACAAGTCACTCTGATACCATTGAGACAGAAACAAAACAGACTTCACGGAAGAGCAGTGGCAATTTAAATAATTTCTATTTAATAGCTAACAGTTTGAGAGCCAAAAGAAACTAACAACAACAAAAAAGCAGCAGGAAAGTAACTTTACATATGAAATATTTAGAAAAACTTGTGGAAAGGTTTGCACAGGCTTGCAAGTCCGCATGTCCCCGAAGGCTACCAACTAGACTGACAACCTGTGCTCGTGGCCTACAGGGAGCCAGTTAATCTGAAGTGGACCAGTCTCTTTATTTAGTCCAGGTAGGCAGTTCACTGTAGCCCTACCCAAGGGCTATAGATTTACATTACATACCTAGCTGCCCTGTTCCAACAAACCTGGGCACAGATCCGTTAACAAAGAAGTTACTGAAGTGCCAGAACCAGCCTGACGTTTACAGCTCATGGAGACACCATCTTCCCTCTCACCTTCCTGAGCACCAGCCAGGCCTGCCTGCTACTTTTGAAAAAGTCTTCCTACAGTTTCGGAGTTAGCCCCTTGTCCCAATTACTGCAGGTGGTGAATTAGGTAGCTGCTCCCCATGAAGCACAGCATGAAGCACCACAGGCATTCTCAGTCCTAGCAGGTATCTGCCTTGCGCTAGCTAATAGCTCATCTGTCAGAGATCAGGTCAGAACTACGATCCTGATGACAGAAATAAGAGCAGGGGCAGTTGTACCTGCAGACCAGGCTGACTTTTATCAGCCACTGGGTTCACACATAGGAAGGAAAGATGTTGTCTCTTAAGCTGAAATGGGAGGAACAGGTTTAATTTTTGACCTGTTCTGTTGGATATCAAAAAACTGTTTGCAAAAAGACTCATCTTGGTAAAGGTGAGATATTTCCTTGCTATTCATGTAGCAAGTACTTAAACTACAGAGAGCAATATTAAGCTAAAAAAATTTGCCTTTTATACTGCTACCTGTTAAGCTCGACCTAGAGGTTCCTAACTCACCTGTGCAGTGGTGACTGTGCACAGCACTTCTCCTCGGTATGCGCTCATGATCTTTCCAAACGCAAAAACAATGTCTGGAGTGTAACGCAAGCGACCGTTTTCAGCAAGCAAATCTGGAAGAGGTAGATGTATTGAAAGGGTTTAAACCACCCACTGGAAGCAGATTTGTTTAGCTACCAGTAAAAGTAAGTAGCTTCAGATGTTTTTCAGAATTCAAATGGTTACTCACTCATCAGATTGACAGTAATAGGGGACATCTTCTCTTTGGCTAAAGCATCATTCACAGCTTTTTGTTTAACTGCGCTCTTGATATGAGGGTTCATAACAACACCGGATAGCTTAGGGTCCTTCAAAAGAGTCTAAGAGAATACACAAACAATATGATAAAGGCCAGGAGTCTTCCAGGCATCACAAGGCCTAACTGCACCACCCAAAGCAGGCAACATGGTCATTCACTGAGCAAGAATAAAGGGGTCAGAAGGAGATGGGAAGTGAAATAGTAGCTCCAGGTATAGCTCATTTACCATATGCTTCTTTTACAGCTGATCCTCCTCCTGTATCGCTTCCAAGCAGCCTTACACTGGGGGTGCAGCACAGACAGCAGGCATACCAGGCCAGCTCTAAGTGGCAGTAAGGGGCCCACCTCCCTCCTAAGAAGCAGCAGTAGGCGAGCCCCACCGCCCCCAAACCCCTGTGCGAGCTCAGGCGAACGCGGGCTGGAGAACACCTTACCGATACTCGGCTCAGCTCCTTCTCCACCTGCTCCAGCTTCTTCTGCTTGGTGGCGGCGGAGTACAGCGCGGTGGCATAGCGCCCTTCCAGTCCGTATACCTGGATGGGGGGCTGGGGGCGAGAGAGCGGGTGGGCGCTGAGAGCGGCCCCGAGCTGGGGAGCCGGCGGCTGCCCGCCGCTCGCCGGGCCGGCGGCCTCGCCGGTGACCCCCCTGTCCCCCTCACCTTGACCAGCTTGGAGACCGGCCTCGCCGCCGACGTGCTCAGCTGCCGCACCTGCGGGGCGCATAACGGCCAGCGTCGAGACGTGCCTCAGGGACGGTGGGGAAGGATTNTCATGGAGAGCCCAGCCACCGCCGCCATCTTCCCCGGCTGCCGCTCGAGGTCACAGAGGAGGCCGGTCCCAGCGGTGAGGCACCGCGCAGGCGCGGGGCAGCCACCGCCCCCAGCCCCGCGTTACCCACCGCCTTTTCCTGCCGCGGGGCGCCCTGGGGAAGGTAGTTCTTCAGGATGGCCCCTTCACCTTGCTGGGGGTTGTAGTTCCTGAGGGCGGGCAGGGAGGGCGGCCCCCGCCTCCCCTCACACCCGCTTCCGTCCCACACTGTCCGCTGCCCCTCTCCCCAGCGCTCTCCGAGCAGCCTCGCCAGGCCCTGCTGGCAGTTGGGGCGAAAGCCGAGCGCTAAGGAGCCCCAGCCGCCGGGCAAGCCCGAGGGGTGAGGCCGGGCCCCGGCAGCAGGCTGCTGCCCACCGGTGGGAAACCGCGGCTTGGCGCCGGCGGGGCGGCCTGCGCTTGGCCAGCGGGTGAAGGAAACGGGAGTGGGGCCTCTACGGCATCCCTACCCTGCACGGGCTGGAGCTCCAGTGGAAACGCCCCCCTCGTTGTCCCTTCTCACACCCTGGTGCTGAAGGTGGCGTTCCTCAGGCACGCTGTGGTGGTGCGGGCCTCTGGAGAGGACAGGAGCGACCAGGGCAATGGCTCCCCTTGGGTGCCTCATTACCTCGGCCTCTGGCTGCTCTGCACATGCAGAGTTACACCCAGCCCCTCAGCTGGCCGACCACGTGTTTGTGGCTTTGCGAGTGGAAGGGCCACGGGATGGGAAGCGCTGTCCGGACCACAGAGGCTGCTGGGGACCTTGCAATTGCTATAACAGGGTGTGGTGACCCACGGCCCTTTCTCACGTTCCTGTAAGTGTCCTGTAACTCACAGACCCATGCACATCCCTCTGTTCAGGTGCACCAGGAGAGCAAGCGTCACACGAGTTCTTCAACAGAGAAAATGTCAGCTGTGCTTTCCTCAGACATTTCTGCTGCCCTCTAACACAGTGAAACTACCCCTGAAACGCAATGAACTATTTCCTCCCCTCAGATAAACTAGATCCAAACGTCTCCTGGGGCAAAGACACAATCTTCCAGGTAAAGCGCAGGGTAGGCAGGTCTGACTTTGTCAGTCTCTCTGCGTGACCTTGAGCAACTCACGTCCTGCCTACTACTGAACTATCTCGAACGGTTAAACTCTTTAACTCCCCACTTCTTCCATCTTTTCCATAAGAGAAGCTAAAACGCTTGCCTGCATCGCAGAGCTGTTACCAAGTTTGAGTAATTATTGTCTGTGGCGTGAGTAGCTCAGATGGGAGGTGCTATTGAAATACAAAGCATGGCGTTAATGAAAAGCATGCTGCATGAAGCCTGCAGGGCAGACTTTAAACACTAGATGTTGCTGTTGCTACAAATTGAAAGTGATCGCTTCAGCTACGTCAAAACCGGAGAATTAGAATAACGCTCTTTAGGAAATACAGTCTGAATAAAAGAGCTGGTCTACCGTCCCACCAGAAATAAGACAGTATCACCAACCGGCTTTATTCTGAATGTCAGAATTTAGTTCCTTCTTCTATCGCTGGCTGTATTTGCTGTGGTGGCATTCAAAGGCACAAGTATGGCCCGTGACGTAACACCATGATTCTTGATAATTTTAATAACTACAGTACTAAGAAAAGTATATCTAAAATGTAGAAAAATCTTTGGTTTTCTTTAGCAAAAATAATATTATTTTTTCGTGATAATATGCATACACTGAAGTTTTGGAGTGGCGTGGAGAATGAATTTCTTTGAAGTGGGGTCCCGTGTCCCAAATTTTCTTACTGTAATTCTGAAACATTCTGTGATCTCGTAGAATTTTAATACACAGAAAATCTGGCTTGTTGAGGCCAGTCAAATCACTGAGAGCTGAGGGTGCTTTAATGAACTAGAGATTGGGTCAAATCCTGATAGTGCTTTCAAGAATTAGAATCAGAGCACCTCTTGCAGTTAATTTTAGACAAGTAAAATCCCACAGGTGATAAACAGTTTGTACCTTTATACCTTATACTGGAAGAAATATTTAAATCCTGACAAAGCCTGTTCTTGTATTTGGATATCTGTTATAATAATGGATTCCTCCATCATCATTTTATGGGAGTTTTTAGGAGTTTTTTTTCTCCTACAAAGCAATTAAACTCCCCATACTGCCAGTCCCTCAGCATTTGACATTGACCTCTGTCCCTGGTTTCAACTTGGTCACTTAGTGGGCGCTTGAACATTTACAAGCTCTTCCATGAGAAACCCCTGGAAGAACATTCACTTGTGGGTCTGCCACTTTAGTGCTTGCAGGATTGTAACCTTAAAGTACTCATTCTTAGTAAATATGGTGGTATGATAAAGATCACATTTTTCTCCTGTTGAGACAGACTAGAACTGAAATCATGCAAAGTATGTTTTATTTTCCTCTTATTTGAGACATCTTGCAAATAATTGGTCTGAGTTTAGATACATTTAGACACACCCTTGTGCTTATATTGAAGACACATGGACTTCACACAGGCCTAACAGCCACAGAGTTCACTGTAATCAGCACTTTTATGTCTCTAGAAAGAATGTGATGATTCTTCAACTGTGGTAGTGGTGGGGATGTGTTTTGATGAGGGCCCAGCTGCGTGAGGTGTCATAAAACTTGTAGCATGTCTTAGACTATTCCACAAAGGACTTGCAGTGTGTAGAGGTGAAAAGGAGATGAGGTTTGTTACAACGCATCTGGGGTTCTCACAGTGATGAGAGCATATCAGGTCAGTGCCACAAAACATGCCAAACTTACTCTCCACCAGACTATGGCCAGCTCCTTTAAAAAAAACCAAAACCCACCACTGATAAAAAACTCTAGGAATTATACTAGTGGCCCAAAATTTTTAAGCAATGCTGCAAACACTGAACACTTTTCTCCCTCACCTTGCAACTCACCTGAAACATGAGCTTTTGGCCTGTTTTGAATGCTGTTCTGCACCTGCTAGTCGGTAATTGCACCTGGCTGTTTCCCTTTGGCTGTGACTGGAATTCTCAGGCTCGGCATGGGAGAATCCCAGAGGAGCCAGGGTGTAGCTGCAAACAAGTTCCTGACCTCTGTGAAAAGTTTATGTTATTTACAAGAAGTGGAGGAGTTTTCCTCTCATGGTGCTCGAGTTAAGCTCAGAGAATGTGACACAGAAAACCTATGACCCAGCTCACCTCCCTGTTGCTACTGTGTTTTTGTTCCTGCAGCAACCTGAAGGAAGGTTTTTGTTTGTTTTGTTTTGTTTTTTTCCTCTCTCCCAGGGGCTGCCCTTTATCTTCCGCAGAAACAGTTGGTACACTTGCTGAATCTAATTCACCTGGTTGTTTTCCATACCTCTGCTCCATAAGCAGTTCTGCTTGGGTAGGTAAGTTCAAGTGCTCTTTCACGCTGACTCCCTGGGGACTAAGCCTTTACAGGCAGAGTGACCCACCCACTAAAATCTTGCTGCCTAGGGAAGACCTGACTCATTTTCCCATTAAGAAAAGGGTTTTTCACTCAGTGGCAGGGGACAGAAAACATTTTTTTCTCCAGACTGGAAAGAATGACTGTAAAACCATAAAAATGGTTCGGGGAATTCAGAATAGGAGCAGGAGCAATATTAATCAGGTTAAGTGACTGAACTCACTGACCTGAGCATCAGAACACTCTACTGAAAGCTCTTCATAGGGATATTTGCAAAACCAAGCACCTATGCCTACATTTTCCTGCTCTCCAAGGGAGGTTTCAATCTGGCATTGGTTTATGATAACATGATTAATCGTTACGTTTTTATTGTGCACGTGGGGTGCTCATAGTGTTCTAGTTTATTTTCCATGCTACCATAGTACTCTGTTGTAAAAGGGGAAGAAAACCATAACTAGGTGCTTGTAGCTTCCTTGGCAAAATATCTACACTTTTTAAGTGTAGACTTAAAAATATCTACACTCTTTTAAGATACCCTAGAAAGCCTGAAACATTAATTTAAGGGTGAGCTATGATACAATTTTTGTAGGTTGGAGAAATAAGCACTAATCTGCAAGGCTTTATACTAGAAAAGGTGATGTGGGCTCACTTGGACATTTGACTGTTTTAGAGGTTGTCCATGAAATATCAATGGTAAAAAGAACCGGTTTGGGAAAATATGTGAATAATAGACATGCTTTGGTGTAGGTAATACTAATAGCTGAGCTTTACCATTTCACACATTGGCAGAGGAGCAGTTAGAACATTGCACTGAGACTCGGGAGATTTGGGATCTATTTTCAGCTCTGCGTTGGGCCCGCTGATTGGCTTTTAATTATTGTGCGCCTCAGTTCCCCCATCTGTAAAAAGCAAGAATGAGACCAACATCCTTTATAAACAGCTTTAAATTCTGTTGATGAAACACACTTTATTAATAGCAATGATACCTTCTCACACACGCTGCCATTAAAAAAAAAAAATGTAATTTCACAAATGTCAGTCAAATTATGGTAATGTGCAAGTGGCTATGGAGAAAATAAAAGCGGAGGACCATCATGCCTGCTCCATCACTGCTGTGGAAAACGAGATGTTAACCTAGACTCACCTCTGGAGTCAGAATGGCAACATATGCAGTGGATTAGAGGTGTTGGTCTATATTCTTGAGGTCTGTCACAGAAATGCCCACCAAACTGGCAGAATCGGCAGAGATAATTAAATGAACAGGTCTAGAACATGAACCACCCTCTCAGCCAGGACTGAAAGTGCACCTTCAAGTGGAAGACCTCTCTTCCTTCAGTTTAAACTTGGGCCAGATACTGGCCTGAGTCACAGCAGGGTAGATCTCTGAAAGACTCAAGTCAGAGGTATTTCTGCAGAGCTGAGACCCCAGCCTACCATCCACTTGCCACATGTAGACCTTCGTATCTGCCTTGAACTGAAATCAGCTGTTTTGTGCATGGATGCAAGGATCTTGCCCAATGTGCATATTGCAGCATTTTGTGTTAGACAGATGCCTCAGCAGATTCTGGTTACATATTAGGGCAACAGTTTATTCATTACCACAAGAGGGAAGCCAATACTAATAATATAACTTTATTCGTGTATTAAATATGGTTATTGTGGCAAGGTTTTTATCCATTTCAAGGCTGTTGCATGTCTCCTCCTCTTTCCTTGTAGCAAATGTGCATTTGATTGTATGTCAGAAACTAAAAAACATTATTCCACATTCCATTTGCTCAATGTCCTGTGAAATGATTTTCATGGATTTGCTTGTCTCATTTGAATGGTGAATACATGAACCTGCAACAGAAAGTTGGGACGAAACTAAGCTGGTTCTTTTCTTAGCAAATTTAAACAGCTCACATGCAAGTAAGGGGAAGTTTGGTGGGCATGGCACTTCATAAAATAAAGATGGTGTTTTCCCTCATTTGGCTGAGCATGAGAAATTAAAGACTATTCTAGGAGTCATAGACATTACTATTTCTAGTACCTCCTACCCCATAGTAATGACAAATTAATTCAGCAAGTCCTCTGACTCTTGGTCCTTAGCCTGTTTTGCAATGTATGTGAGCACTTTCTTTGTGGATTCATTTATTATGGCAAACCTGATCTCATTTACTCTGCTGCAAACCAGAGTAACTCCGCTGATTTCAGGAACTTCATTGAATCACTTATCTTGTGGTATGGTATCTGTGAAAGTCACCATTGCTCAGATCACACGTTGAAGGCTTAAACCCGATAGGTCAAGGTTTGTTGTTACATTTCATTTTGCAGCGAGATGTTATAATATGTGTGCGGCCTTTTGAAAAAGGTTTTTGTGAAGTAGTGAAAGCAGTGCTTTTGCAAATGAGAATTTTTGAAACAGTCTGGGTATAACACAGAAACTGAATGGGGATTCATCAACCAAATTTCTTTTGTTGATGTTTTCCTGGTCTGTCTTCTAGATTGCTGCAAGATATAAGTATATGAGATTCACTGTTAGGAAGATTTCTGTAGAGCATTGCTGACATATGACACTGGTTAGAGATCATAATTCTTGGTGTTTGGAAGTCACAATTTTTGAGGAACAGCAGAAATGTGAAGCCAGAAGCAATGCAGAAAACCATGTATGTTGAGGCTTCATATGAGGACCCCTAGGGTGTTCCCTGCAAGTGCAGGAGAGGGAATCAGGGCAAGGTTGTGAAAGTCACAGACATAGATTGCAGTCCCCAAAGGACATTTGCATAACTAGCTGCTTTGTGAAATTTTTTTTAAAATACTTTAGGAGCATTTTGGGTATTTTGTTCTCCACACCCCAACCCCCCCTTTACAGCAGTCATACCTTAAAATGCTTTCCTAAAGATTCTGCTGGTCTCAGAGAAATTGTCAAGCTTAAAATAGGAAACATAGCCCGAAATATTACTGTCGCCCAAGTGGGCAGACACCTTTCACAGACCCTCACAGTACATCGTTGTTCAGGTATTCCCACACTACTTTTCTCTCTTTTTTCCCTCCAATGCTGTTTTAGGCCCCAGTCCCGTGTGTATATAGGCATGCATTTAACTTTAAGTACATGAGCAGTCACACTGCCTCCAGTGAGAATACTCACATGACTAAAATCATGCACTTGCATAGGGATTTCCTGAATGAAGGGCATAAAAGGAAATGGCCAGGTTAAAAATAATGGGTTGGTTTTATCCCTGATGTAATGCCTTTGACACTAGTGGAATTATACATGGCTGAAATGCATCCAATACGTCCAAACAAAGAACTATCTCCAGCTCCACCTGCCAGTTTCCGTATCCATGTTTATGGCGTAATCAAAGCCAATCCTCCTGTCTCTGTGGCTGAGGTGGCTGAGGCTGGGGGGAGTTCAGATTGCTTTGCAGCAGCAGGAGCTGCTTTCCTCCTGGACAGTATCTCCTCAGGTCCCAGGTGTGTTTGCCCTGCAGAGCTGTTATGCCCATGGAGCTTCGCCAGAGCCCTGTGTCCCCATTGCCCAGCACTGCCACAGGGGGTGGCCGGGGTGGCCAACAACAGAGCAAGTCTTGTCTGTCCTGCCACTTACCTGCTTCCAGCTGATGCTGAGCCATTTCGTGGCCTTAGCAGGAGCTGCTGTTCTTGGGACGAGAGCACCTCTTGTCTCGGTTGCTGTCTTGGTTGCTTCTCTTTGTCTCCTGCACCAGCACTGCTTTGTTCTGTGTGGATATTAAACGCTCCAGATGAATGCCCACACTTGAA
The DNA here is from genome assembly GCA_013401315.1 of Balaeniceps rex. Taxonomy (NCBI): domain Eukaryota; kingdom Metazoa; phylum Chordata; class Aves; order Pelecaniformes; family Balaenicipitidae; genus Balaeniceps; species Balaeniceps rex. The sequence continues at coordinate 25,205 of VYZW01046205.1, forward strand.
AACAGCTGGTATGTAAATATTAAAAAAAAACCCCCGAAACCCATTGTTAGGCTTAGAAGAAATCCCTCTTAAAAAAACATTTCTCCCTCCTTTCTGTGGCCGTCCTGCCCCGTGCCCACACAGTGTTTGGGAGTCCCCAGCCCGTGCCACTGTGAAGCTGTGACCTGGGACCTGTGTGAGGCTGAATTCACACCTGCAGCTAGACTTCTGTGCAGCCTGTCTATCGTTTCCTCCAGATCACCAAAAGCGTATGGCATACCTGCCTGCTCACCCAAACACTTACTAACACGGGATACACCTCTGAATGTCAAAAGTTAGGGAGTCAGGAGAGAGAGGAAAAAAAACCCACCCCAAAACACAACGCTGAATAAACAACCTCTAGCATCTAGGGCTCATGACTGCTTTTGACAAGATCTATCTTTAGTTATAATAGTGAGTCACATCATTGTGATCTGACTTTATGGTTAGTTTGAGGTATGAGCCAGGCCATGGGATTGAGAGCGAGAGCGAGAGCATCATGGGATGTAGCTGTAAAATTCCACTACTCGCTACTCTCTAAATCAGGTTTGAAGAGCATTAAGAAACAGGAAGCGTGGGGGTGGGGTGGGGGGAGGTATTTTTTCAGCGGAAAATTATTGCGGCGCATGGTGCGTTGTGATGTAGTTCATCAGTGCAGGGAGAATAATAGGGGAGACGTATTAGCAATTGGAGACGGCAGTAACAGTCTTGAGCAAAGCACACCTCTCTCCGCATAGCTCTGTGTGCAAAGTGTCACGTCTAACCCACCCCACCAGCCACTACAAGCTAATGCAGGATTTTCTTGGATGGTGCTGCGTTGCTTAGCAACATTGCTAGGCAGCATGCTATACATCACGCACGGCACCGGCTACTACAGTGTAGCAGGGCTGTTTCCAGTTATTTTTCTCTGCTATAAAATATTAATTTTCTGCTCGCGAGCAGACACGGCACCAGGAGGTTAAGGGATGCTCCCTCCCAGGTGGACATGTGCAGCTCCTGTTGACTGTAATGGGAATCACAAGCAGCCCCAGGCTGAGCTGAGCTCCCAGTATGTAAAATGTGGGCATGATACTTGAGATATAAACACTTGCCATGCCTGAGATGGAATACAGGTTGGCTTTAACATAAGTAAATAAATGATGAGGCAGTGAAGGTGATGTGACAGACAGAATAATACATGTAACGTATACCCCCTACACTTTTTCTTTGACTGGCATAAGCAAATCCTGTTGTGAGGACCGTGTGTTTGTGTACACAGAGGGACGTTTACGTGACATTCTGGGATAATTTTGAGGCTTCTCCACACCATGGCATTGTTGGATGAGAGCTCGTATCACAAACACCAGTGGTGGTTTTTTAGACTGATGAGTATGATTTCACTGATTTTTTAGACTGATGAGTGGATTTGGAGTCTGCCTGCCAAGCCCCCTCCCCAGAATGATTGCATAACCAGCTGTTGCATGCACACACACAAAAAAAGAGAAAACCAATCTGATTCTACAAGAAGCTGGGGTGTTATTACAGAAGGCAAACAACAGAGAGCCTGGTCCCCAGAGCTACAGAGATGATGGCATCTGCAGCTCGCTTCAAGTGTTGTGGACCCAGAGCTAGGAGCTGTCTTGTCCGAGGGCAAAAGAGGCCTCTGCAAAGGGTCTACACAGGCCAGGGTTTGAATAGTTCTGAAATCTCCGCACCTAAAATGCTCATTTTTTGGACATATTGTTACTGATACTGTTAGCAGGTGGCAAGAAGGGTGGGATGCAAAAGAGGTGATAAAAGGCAACAGATAGTTTCTGGCATCCGAACGCTGTGTCTTTCTTCTGCACATCAGCGGGCAGACTCATTGTTTGAGCCAAGCGAAGAGGGAAGCAAGAGGGGAAAACCACACTGTCAAAATACGCAACGGTTTGTGAGATGAACAGCTGCATTACCCTTCGTTTACACTTGCAGATATGGCAGCACCGATGGAGTCAGCAAAACTTGTGTTTTGTCCGACAACTATTTTTGAAGAGAGCAGGAATTTAGTTTTAGCTTAACCCATCCTATTGTAGGCACACCTTACTGCATCTTGGGGTGTATGGTGGAACCAGATAAATCGGACTTTTCTACAATAGAGTGGCATGTCTTCGCACTACAGATCCCGGAGGAGTACAGCGACCGCAGTTTGATACAGAAACAATTCTCGTGGCATTCAATGGCATTTGTCCAACAGCAGAACAAAGGCAGCGACAGAACTTCCATTTCATGTTTTTCACCAAATCGCGGCAGACTGAAGCGAATTCAGTGCCCAAGGCTCAGCTCCTCAGTCAGGCTCTTCAATCTTTGTTTGTACATAAGGCCAATTTAATCCTAGGAGAAGATGTTCAGAATTTGCACTGAGAGTAGTATATATACCTAACACTTTGGAGTGAAAACTACTGCTACAGACAAGTAAAATATCATCCCTCTTGTACCTGTGCTTCAGGCACAAGTGTCATCTAGAAGCCTCTCCTGGTTTGCAGCCATTTTTGTTGGGTGAGATAAAAAAGAATATTTATTATAATCTGTCCTTTTTTTAAGCTGAAGGACTTTAACTGGAATGATTGCCCTGTTTTATTGCTATATTTTTAGCAAGATATTTTTTCCATAAAATGCTTCAACAAATATTGACAGCAGCCACAGTAAAATTTAAGGTGTATGAAAAATTTGCAGAATTTCACCATACAAATCGTTCTGTCACTTCACAAAGCCTCTCAGCAGTGATCACTTGACAACAGACCAGAGCTGCTGTAATTTTGGTGAATGACGACCAAGCAAAAAAATACAAGGCCAGTAGCTGTGCACATTCACTGATGTCTCAAGGAATGGCTTCCCCTTGTTATTCAAGCAGAGGTGTGAATTGCTCCAGAAAGACACCCGGGAGTGGTAGAGGAATGCCAGACCCAGCGCATTAGGACAGCCAGGGCGCCATGCCTGGTTCCTGCCAACACGAAGACTTCAGCAGCAGAAAGGTACTTTGCTATGAGCATAAATGTCATTTATACCTGCTGCAAGACCTATGTGGAGTCTTAATACAAATGATGATCTATCTCAGCCCTTCCTGAGAGCTGAGAGTCATCACGGCAAAATTTAAAAGATAAATTACACCTTACCACAAAACAGTGCCAAATACAGCACATGCAAGCGTCTAAGTCTGTGCAGAAAGCAGAATAGTGTTATGTTGGGCAGGAGTTAAAAAAGAAACAAGCTAATCTCTAATGAAATTGGAAAAGAAAATAGCCGAAGGACTTTTTCTCTCTGTGAGTTTCATGGTAAATACCACTCAGTTTTTGGTATCATTAACATCTTATTATTATGACTACTATTAAACAGTAGCCCCACCTACTTTTTTCTGTGTTTTATGGGCACGCCTCAGGATTTTAGAAGTTGGAGGTTGTGCTAAGAGCTGGAAATATTGTATCATCATTTCATTACCACCTGGCTTGAAGAGAGGATCCATTAATCCGTTTTTGTAGGAATCTGCTGTGAGAAAGTAAGGGAGGAGGCCACTACAAACTCTACTATAGTTACTGGGAAACTGTGATTATTTTTTTAAAAAAGAGGCAACGTTTCTCTTCTACTTCCTTCAACTGATCATCACAGCTTCATTTTTCCCCTTTCTTCTATTTATTTGCTAGAAATAAGGTTGATTGGATTGTTTCATGCTACAAGAGATGTCACAGTCTTCTTTCTATCCAAATGACTCAGGGTCAACGTAATCTGAAAAACAACTCTAACAGAACAAACTTTTCACAGATAAACCTACAAGAACTGAATCCAGTGCTGGTCTTCTCCAAAAACTATTTGCATGTTTCCCTTTCCTTTATATCTATCTAGTGTGCGTGGATAAGGGACAACATATAGTTATGTTCAGAAGCAGAAGAACTCTTCTATAAAGATGCGGACAAATATGTGGCATGTCAGAGAGGTTACATGTCACCTACTTTACCTGGAAGAATTCTTGAAATGAATATCATTGGGAAAAAAAGTGAAAACCAGCACTTAAAAACTAAATGCAATCAGATAGGATGTATATGTGTTTGTGGGGGTATTGGTCTTCCTGACTCTCTCTGATACTTTAAAAAACAGTATTAAAGTTATGAACCAAACCCCTGAAGATGGAAAAATGAAAGAAGGAGACTAACCTGATCATTTGCCCCCTCTGCACGTGTGTTTTAGGACAAGCTTTTAATTAAAGTCACCTGCTATTTGTTCATAGAATACCCACCTCATCTACTCAAAGCAGGTGGCGACCACTGAATAGAGTTTTCAGACCCCTGTCTGTCCAGGTGAAAGCATGATGGAAATGCCTTCAGGAAACCTCCCAGTGAAGGACTGGAAGCATACATATGGAGTATAATGCAGAAGTCACAAGCAAACTAGTGAAGACGAAAAGGAAAAAGTCAATTTGTTTTTTAGCTCAGTGCTGTTGGTCTTGAGCACTGAATGTGGTAGGTGTTCTTAGATCAAAGAACATCCAATCTTGTAATAAAAGGATATAATAATTCAAATGCACTAAAAGGCTAGTTAAACCTATTTGGACCATCATGATCATCTCATCAGACTTCCTGCAAAATTCAGGCCATTGATCCTCAAACTACAGTTCCTCCCTTCACCCTCTGACGACTGTTTGAGCTATAATATATGTGACTTTGCTGTGATCATATTCTTTTGCTGCTTATTTTAAACGTGTTACTTGCATTTTGCCTTGCACTTTTGATTTGAAGTTGCAGAGTAGCCAGCCCAGGTTTGCTTACAAAGATATGCACAAAGGCTTTGTATGCAAAGTTATATTTTAAATATTGCTAGAAGCAGTCTCACATTTACGATATTTTTGGGTTTTTTATATTTACTTTTATTTATATTTACTTTTAATTTTATTTAAACATTTATTTATATTTCAAATTGCAGTGAATTGAGAAATGAACAAAAAATTACGGGTTCTTTTGTTTGTTCTTTTTTTGTTTGAAGAAACACTCCTCCTAAGCAGAGAAGAAAAAGAAATCAGGATTTTTGTAGATGTAGATATTTCAAGAGGTTTTTCCTTTTTTAAATGAGGGGAAAATTAAAATAAAAATAGTATAACTCCTTCCTTTATTCAGTCATTTTTAATACCAGAGCCCTAAAAGCTGGTTTGGAAGATGAACATGAATTACAGAAATATCTAAGCATGCATTTTTTTGCCCTGGTCCTGGATCAGTGACAGTAACACCCTCCTGGATATTTTTCCAATACACGGGAAGCTGCTGATTGCTGGTTTATAGATGTTGGGGCCATTTTGTTTGTTCCTTAAAATCGTGTTAATGTTGCTGCCATCTCGCAGTATAAAACCATGCTGTTGCTACGAACTAAGAATTCACTGAAAAACTCAGTTATTGAAAAACAGTTACAGAAATCTTTCTGATTCATGAACATAGCTGTACTGATTAGGGGTAATAGCAGCACTACCATAGCCAGCTTACTCTTGGTCTATAAATCTGTTGTTTCAGTCTGGGTGAGTAATGTGATCTAGCTTTTGATATTGCACTGTTGTCCTGGGTAGTAACATTTGTGCTCAGGTGTAACGTGAACCCATCGTTGACAGCGTGTCAATGAAAGTGATGCCAACCTGTGCTTTAGTCAGCATGTCATTGTGCTCCTTACTCCAGCAAATTGTATATCCTTGTAATATATGTTATGTAGTCAATGTCTTTTTTTGCTTTTTAGTTTGGAAAAAGAGAGAGTTTGATTCTGATCTCATGGGGCACATGGGGCTCATGGGGCTGAGATGCCCCATGAAGGTCACAGGTAATTTAGTTAGAACCATTGGAGCTGCATTGCTCTAAAATTGGAGAAGGGCTTGAAGAATTAACCCATGGTTTAATTTACACAGCAGTCATTCTCTTGCAACTCTATTCGCTTTGTTGGTGTTAGGAAGACAGAAGGAGGGCAGACAGCAGGACAGAATTTTCCAACTCCTTGCCCAGGCCCCCTGTCGCACAGACAGCCTAAAATTTGTTGCTGGCTTCTTGTCACACTGACTTCCCCTTGATGACCTTTGTGGTCCTGTTTCCACTAAAATTAATGTTAAATTCTACCTGCAGGTCGGAGAGACTCCTGTTGATCTTCAAGTTTCAAGAGCTATTCATTGCATCTGACTGTCACATAGGCATTCAGTCCTTCCTCCCAGGTGTTTTCATCTTCTCCCATAGCTTCAGTTTGTATTTGATGAACAGCGACCTCTTCAGAGGAATGTCATTTAATTTATCTTTAAAATCTCTTTCAAACCACTGCGATGGTATAAACAAAAAATAAAAATTAATATTGATGAGTTGCATATTGTAATCCACTAACAGTTCTGAAGAGCAAGTCACAGGAAACAGGGTTGGGAAAATCTATTTGCTCATCAGCCCCTGTCAGTGCTTAGCTGCTTCTCCACAGGATATTGTCAAGTGCTTTTTCCAGTGGATGTTTAACTGGCCTGTTCTGACTGGCCAGATTAAACATTCCCATGTGGGTTCCCGTTGAGGGGGGTGTCTATTGCAGTAAATCCTGCGAATACCCTTGAGCTCAGCTAGCCTTCTCTGGGCTTTGCTGCCTTCTTGGAAGGTGCCAGCAAAGGAAAATCAATACAGAACACGTAAAATTGCTGGCCAGAGGTTTGGAATAACTTCTGATGCAAAGAAGGAAGATAAAGACCCCATTTCTGGGAGAAATTTTTCCAGTATTTAAATTTAAATGGGGTTAATTTGGGAACAGAATGTTCTAGAATGGGCATATCTGTTTCCAGGGGAAAAAAAAAAAAGAAAAAAAAGACATGTATTTCTCAATCAGCTAAAATGTCCCTGGCCATATGTATTGGCATTCTGACACCTCTTTCCACACAAAACTAACCCTGGATTTAAGAACACAAGTAATTATTTGCTTAAAGTTAAGTCTAGAAATAAATCTTTTCAGGATCCAAATCTTGTTAAATATTTTGCCGTGCTGGTGTTTGACGGCCTGGACAGAAGAAAGCTTGCAAATTTCAGATTTGTAGTTATAATTAACTATTAAGAGAGAGAAAACATCCCCTGAGTTTCCTTCTTTTTCTTTCATCATTCAAAGACTTTGTATGGACAAATTCTACAGCTGCAGAATTGTAGAAAATATTGGAAGTGTGATGACGGTTAACAGCTGGAATGGTTCAAGTGCTAATTAGATGTAAAGGAGAAATGAGATGATTAGAGAAAAAGGACTAAATAACGGCTGCTAACATATGGTCAAAACAAGGAAATATAGGTCAGATTTTTAAAGATTTAAACAGGATTTTAAGAGAATCTGTTTATTTTCAACAGAAATGTAACAATTAAAATCTGCCATTGGTTCTGCATGTGCAACATCCCATCCAAAACCAGGACTGTCACACATCCAGATACACCTTCCTCCACCCAGAAACTTTGTGCTGTCACAAAAGGAAGAAGGTAAGCATCCACCTTGAACTTCCAGCTGCCAGGCAGATGTCCCAAGTCCCATAGAGGCGGCCACTGTGCCTGTGTAGAATAACTGTGCAAAGGATGTGCGATGAGTCCAGCGTGTCAGGGACATGCTAAGCACCCTGCTCTTAGGGTGCAGGGTTGATCTGTGTGCCCACACTAAGTCCAGAGCTGTTCCAGCGCTACATGATCTTGTTGTGTTGAGATTTCCCAGATGGAAGAATGGGAGCCTGAGGTGGATGTGCAAGTAGAAAAAAGGCTGTATGGGTCTTCTCATGAGCCTGAGTGACAAACAGGTGAAAAAATCACCACTGAATATCCATATACGCACACAGCAACCATCAACCTGCAGTTTATGAGCTTGTTGGTCTGTGACTGTTCCTCTGCGGTCATTGAAAGGTATTTAAAGAAAGTGAGCCCACTGGCATGGGAATCGAGTCACTGCAGAGGGATCTGCAGCTCCACTGGAAATATTCTAGGGGTACAAACTGGAAAACCTTGAAAACGTGAATTAGGTAGAATTGGGTTTAAGTGTAAAATGCTGGGGTGAAAACAGTGTGGCAGACTTTGTCGTGCCTTGTTTGTAGAATTTGGATTTTGGCACAATTTGATGTTGTTTGATGTGGTTTTCTGTTTACTGTAAAGAGTATGTATTATGTACATACATATGTATATATGCCATTTAAACTTCATATACCCACTTATACATAAACACATATATACTTTGAGATATGTATATGAACATGTGTATATATATATACACCCCCCCCCCCCCNTATGAAACACAGAGAGAACAGTGAGAAATGGTTCAAGGGGTTCAAATGGTTGCAGGGCACTGCTTGTCAAGAGATGGCTCAGTAAACACCAATTGAAGTGGCATCACCTCAAAACCTGACCCCCCATCTTTCTTACTTATATATTTCTTCATTCTCCGCACTTTCAGACTGCAATAGGAATAGCAGCCTCTGTGTAGGGAATTTTCTGTAAGTAATGGCTAACTAGGATTAATGGGTTTCTACTGTTTCTCAGTTCATCAGCTCTTCCCAGCTGGTCCCTAATCCCCCCAGATGCCTTGCACCTCACCCTTGTTTCTTGGAAGAAGATGCAACAACCTTTGGTGTTCCAAAATGGATGAGCCACTTTGAATCACACTGAAATCAACTATCCAATATTAGCCTAGTCATGACATGAGTGCTTCACTTTCTTTCATTCCCTCCCCCTCTTATATATGGTCACATGTCTTTCATATATGCCAAGAGAAACAGTATAATCACTTTTAGTTCCTCCTCCAAGGTCAGCACATCACAGCTGACTCAAGTGTATCTGGTTCTTGTCCTCTGAAAGCAGCTGTGACTGTGTGAGAACGTAGTTGTTTGAATTATTCAGATTACTACTTGCCTGAGACAGTTCTTCTTATATCGAGGCTTTCTTTTGTAGCTCTCAAAGCACTTGTGAGGGGATGTTGTATGGAAGATGAGAACTAAGATTAAGGTCTTGCCCAAAGTCCACAGTAGAGCTGGGATCTTGATCTCAGGAATGCACTGCCATGTCCTAGTCATTGCTCCGCTCTGCCTCACACTAGGTGGGATGGCAGAGAAGCAAAAAAAGGTTTCCAAGGAGGCTGGCAGCGTAGCTTCTAACACTGGTGTATGCTCCAGAGGAGTTGTGACTAGCTTTTACACATCCACTATTGAATGAGTATCAGCGTGTATCTTTACAGGTAGGGATTTACTGCGCTCTGACATTTCTGCCAGTGTAAACACAGGGTAATTTCACTGCAACCACCGTAAAATTGGTGAGAGGCAGCACAATCCAGCCCACACTGCTTTTCAAATGAAAATAAGGGAATGTTTCGTTGAGAAGCACCAGAGATAAAAGTGGCCGTTTGTATCATCAAACTACAAAAATGAAAGAAGAAACAAATGGTTGGTTTAATTTGCGTTCATATTCCTATTATTCATGCTGGCTGTTCCAAGCAAGTGGCAGGTCTTTACTCTGCCTTCACTGGGAGCAGGAAAGAGGACAGTTTCACTCTCTGCTTTTTTGTTATTATTTTTATTATCTTAGTAGTACATTGATCAGAGTTTGTTGGCAAGTATGTAGCACAGATCATAGGCATTCCTAGTGTTGTTTTATTGAAATGAGTAAAAAGACACCAGGAGGAAAGTTGACCCAACATGTTTTGTTTTGGTTTTAATCACAAAATCTTGCTGGGCACTGATCAATTCTTTTTTAAACAAGATTGCTCCAGATTAAACAAGAATAGTACAAACCAAACCATGCAGGGTTTGCTTGTTTTGGACACTGTTATTGAAGAGGTGTAGCTTATAAGCATCCTGCCAATTTGATCAGTTTAACAGCATGCGGGAGAAAGCATATAGCGAGTTAACTATTTATTATGCCAGCTGCCTATGCAATTATTTGAAGCTCCTTAGTTCATCTGACTTTTAGAACTTTAATACACAATCACCTTTGATCAACTGGAGCACTAAGGTCAGTTCTTCCTCTTATAGCAAAGTAAAGCCAACCAGTGTTGTGGAAGCAGAACTGGACCTTTTAAAGGATATCATTGTTTTACAATTGCAAGAGAAGATAACTTAAAAAATTAAAGACTAAAGGTGATGTGGACTTAAACTATGTTTTAGAGCCAAACAAACAGTGCCAAAATAGGTCCAAACATAAAACCCTGTCATTTGGCCAGATCATCATATGTCTCTTAAACTCGATCCTGGTTGTTTTGGGATACTCCTGCGTAAAATTAAACATGTATGAAAACATGTGCAGAATTTGGCAGAATCTTCTGTGTTCACAGAAATGGACTGCTGTTAAGAAGAGCACATTTCAGCCTTGCGGACCACCTGAAGTGCTTTTCAGCCATGTAATAAGATCTACATGGCCAGGGGGTAAATGTTTCCCTTGTTCCACTCCCCACTTCCCCTTTCAGATTAAACTCCCACTGACTTCATTGACAGTTTGTCTTAATGGAATAATAATTGAATAAATCTCAAGGTCTGACTCATACAATAGCTGTGCGATCCACCCAGATACAGTGGTTCGTTAGTCTATTTTAAAAAAAAACAGGCCTGTTTTGGATGATGTTATCTTTAAGGAGGAAGACTTTGCCCTTTGGCGGCTGTTGCTGTGAGAACATTCACCTCCTGTCAATATTGTGATATCAGATTGGGGTCTCGTGATGCCCTTTATTTGGAGATGTGGAAGCTCAAAGTTTAGCAGAGTGGCATGGTATGTGCCTTTATCTTGGCTTTCAGTTGCCTGATGACAGTAGAGATGGGCATTGGCCCTGTTGGTTTTGACCAGAGGGGAAGCCTACCATCTGAGTTGTGTTTCTTACTAGGTCCTCGGTGGACTTTGAAGGTTGGACCACTTTTAAATCTCACAAATCATCCTTACTCAATTGACTGAGTCGAGAACAAATTGTCAAGGGAGTAAAATACTTTCCACTTGTTTCCACTCCATGTCCCATGATATCATTAATGTCCTGGCTTAAGTCCTCTAGCCCATTTTCAGCACAGAGGCTCCCTCTTTTTCACCCTGTTGTGGTTTAACCAGGTAGGCAGCTAAACACCACACAGCCGTTCGCTCGGCCCTCCCTGCAGTGGGATGGGGGAGAGAATCGGAAAAAAAAAGTAAAATTTGTGGGTTGAGATAAAGTCAGTATAATAGGACAGAAAAGGAAGGCATAATAATAATAATAATAATAAACAAAAGACGTGATGCACAATGCAATTGCTCACCACCCGCTGACCGATGCCCAGCCCATCCCCGAGCAGCGATCGCTGTCCTGCGGGCAACTCCCCCCAGTTTATATACTGAGCATGACGTCATATGGTATGGAATATCTCTTTGGCCAGTTTGGATCAGCTGTCCTGGCTGTGCCCCCTCTCAGTTTCTTGTGCACCTGGCAGGGCATGGGAAGCTGAAAAAGTCCTTGACTAGGGTAAGCACTGCTTAGCAACAACTAAAACACCAGTGTGTTATCAGCATTCTTCTCAAACTAAATCCAAAACACAGCACTATGCCAGCTACTAGGAAGAAAATTAACTCTATCCCAGCCGAAACCAGGACACACCTCTTCATAGCGTTAGTGTCAATGCCTCCCACACCTGGTACCACACAGACATGTTCCTCCAGAACAGCAATATACCTGTGTTATGGTTACGGTGTAGTTTTTCAGGGTTGTATGTTAGCTGTAGCACGTATTAGAGGTACCAGACTGTAGTCAGACTCTAAAAGGGCCTAATTTTTGCTTTGATAGCACAGGGAATACACTGACCTACTGACCCTCCCCTCCCCCCCCAATAAAGCATAAAATGCTATATATTTTTCCTGCCTCAGTTTTCTGAAGGAGTTTTTTACTTGTGGGTGCCTGTGATTTTTCTGCTGCAGCTTTGTGCTGCTTCTCATCACTGTCCAGCTCATCTCGGTCAGCTTTTTTCTAACTTTGGACAGTCTGAAGTAGCCTGGACCCCACCCAACTGTGAGAGCATTGACTATCTGTTTCTGTCTTCTTCCAGTGGATATGGGTGTCTCCCCATTTACCTTCCCGCAGAGGTCTGAAGGCTAGTGTCTGTATCTTGCTTCCTTTGCCATGTCTTAGAGCATTTGCCAATCTAAAACAGGAGAAAACTTGCTTCACATAGCCCTTGCCTGAGTAGACAAAGACTGAGGTAGATTGAAACCTTGCTGAGTGGCTGGGCCCAGAGGGTCATGATACAAAGTCCAGTTGGAGGCCAATGATTAGTGGTCAATACCAGGTCCAATCCTGTTCAACGTCTTCATTAATGATCTGGATGACAGGGCAGAGTGTACGCTCAGCAAGTTTGCAGATGACACAAAACTAGGAGGAGTGGGTGATATGCCAGAGTCCTGCTACCACCCAGAGGGTGGAGAAATGGGCTGACAAGAAACTCTTGCAGTTCAAAACGGGGAAGTGCAAAGTTCTGCATCTGGAAAGCAATAACCTCAGGTACCACTATGTGCTGGGGAGCAACTGGCTGGAAAGCAGCTTGGCAGAAAAGGACCTGGTGGTCCTGGTGGACACCAAGTTGAACATGAGCCAGCAATGTGCCCTTGTAGCAAAGAAGATGAATGGTATCCTGGGCTGCATTAGGAGAGTGTTGCCAGCAGGTTGAGGGAGGTGATCCTTCCCCTCTACTGGTGAGGCCACATCTGGAGCACTGTGTCCAGTTCTGGGCTCCCCAGTACAAGAGAGACATGGACACACTGAAGAGAGTCCAATGAAGGGCCACAGAGACGATGAAGGGACTGGAGCATCTCTCCTATGAGGAAGGGCTGGGAGAGCTGGGACTGCTCAGCCTGGAGAAGAGAATGCTCAGGGGGATCTCATCAGTGTGTATAAGTACCTGAAGGGAGGGTGCAAAGAGGACGGAACCAGGCTCTTTTCAGTGGCACCCAGTGGCACCCAGGACCAGAGGCAATGGGCACAGACTGAAACACAGGAGTTTCCCTCTGAACATCAGGAAACACTTTTTCACTGTGGGGGTGACTGAGCACTGGCACAGGTTGCCCAGGGAGGCTGTGGAGTCTCCAGCCCTGGAGATACTCAAAAGCCATCTGGACACGGTCCTGGGCAGCCAGCTCTGGGTGGCCCTGCTTGAGCAGGGGGTTGGACTAGATGCCCTCCAGAGGTGCCTTCCAACCCCATCCAGTCTGTGAGGCTGTGACAAACCATTAGGATTTATTTACCAGCCTTGCTCCTGTGTCTTGCAGTAAGTGGTATAGTCCTTGTCAGCAAATGGTGAATTCCAGAGCCACACAACGGTATCTCACAACAACTTGCTATTTCACAAGTTGCATATAGATAAATGCCACAGGTTATCTCACGTATATAAATATTAATACATGTGTGCGGTAGGAGATGGGTATAGATAAAAAGAAACGTTGTACGTGAGTGAATTTATAACTCATAATGAATGAGGAGGGGTTACTCACTTAATGAACTAATCTGTAATGAGTCATAAGGTAAATTTAAGTAATTGCTCACTGTTTTGTGTAATAAAAGTGGTAACCAAAGATTTATGGATAACTGAAGATCTACTGTTTGATAGCAGAGAGCAATCTAATCCTATTGGGTGATACAGTTTGTGTATGCTGGGGAAGATATGCTTTTACCTAACAAGGCAGCCAGTGCAGATATATGGCAATGTCACGTGCCAAGGGAGACAAAGGACTGTGGTAGGAAGAGAAAGGTGAGGGTAAAGACCCCTTGCCCCACCCTGGTTAAACCAACGCCTGTGAGTCAGAAGTGACACTGGTCCTCAATAGCTGTAACTTGGTTTCCTAAGGAATTGAGGTTTGTGTAATCATGGTCAACCTCCTCTTCCCTCCCTACCACTTTGGACCATCTTAGCTAACTTCAGCTACAAGAGATAGAGGGGCTGGGTTTTCAAAGATATTACATTCCCACTGGTTTCATGAAAATCAGAATCTGGAGAGAGAAAAGGTCAACTCAACATCACCACTGAGGGGCAGGCAGGCAGAATTCAGGCATTAGTTTATCTGTTTGATAGCAAGCATTTTGCAGGCTGATCAGCCCATACGTAGCCCTGGACTAGCTGCATTGCAGCTGCTTCTTGCTTGATAGGAATCTCGTAGGGAAAGGTGCAGGGAATTGGTCTGGGTAGGGTGTAAAGGGCAACAAACGGCAGAAAACCCGTCTTTATTTGTACAACTGTGGTACAATGATGTGTGGAGTTTTCCCATGTGATGTTTTCCTTCTCTGTGTTTAATTTTTCTAATACAGTGAATTAATTAAGGGCTTCAAGAAGCTGAACTTAAGGTAGTTTCCTAAATCTGTATTCAATCTTTCCTGATATTTAAGGGAATACAGTAGAGGGACTTGTAACTAGAATTTGGAGCCTTTTGAGAAGGGCTCCAAGTGAGTGCTTTGGAGATGGGTCCTCTTTTTCTCAAAATCTGACTGTTTTCAGACCCAGAATTCTGGTTCTGACCTCTCCTGGACAGTAATTTTTTCCCGCTGTACCAATAGGGAATGTTTTCCTTACAGGCTGGGTGTTGGGGCTTGATGCACAAGCTGCCTCATCTGTTATGACAGAGCCTATGTTTCTGTTAGCATCTTCTCACATAAATATTCCATGCATCAAATATGTACGACACGCAACATAATTGCGTAAAAAGGATGACGTATGAAGAAAAATACACAGTGCCCGTGGCTAAGAATGTCTTGATCAGATGTTCAAAATGCACATCTGCGCACCAAGGAAATATTTTGAGGTATATTATCTAAGCCTGCTATGAATAAAGATTTTTTCATGTTAAACATAATAGCTATCACTGGAGGACAAATCATTGGGATGTATTTGTAGTCCTCTTTTTCTGGGGCAGTGGAAATTTTCTTTCTGTTTTCCTTGCACTAATTCAAACAAATCTGCTCTTTAGTCTTTCCAGCCAGATTACTTCAGTAGTCACCCTCAGGACAGCTTGTTTAAGCATAAACTTATGTAGGGCTCATGCTTTTTGTCAATTCCAAGGGCTTTTATACTGGTTTCCCCATTAAAACTGAAGAAGGAGAGAACTACTTTGTTGTCGTGACTGCTCCCAGTGTAGATGAGATGTTGTTTGTTCCCAGACTGTGGAATTCCCTCACTTTAAGATCTATAATTTGTTAAGATTGGTAACTTGTAGTGCTTGAATTTAAGAAGTGCAGGATACCATAAGAACCAGCTGGAGACAGAAAGCTTTAGGTGCTTAAGTGCAACATAGACTTGCAGGACTGAGGATCAAAAATCCAAGCAGAAGAGCTGGGAAAGAGAGAGGAGACTATGGTGGTGTATTGTTGTCATGTATCCTTAGTGAAGTGTGGTAGTGAATTTATGACTCTCACTGAGGATAAGTTGCTTTTGCCATAGCCTGTTAATTTCTAACAGGAATGAATGAATAGCTGAGTGGGTGAAAGCACCAAAGAATGACAAGCAAAAAATACAAACTTAAAGAAAGCAATATTAAATAAATGAAATGTTACAGTATGTGACTATGCAAGGGAACCTGGGGGAACTGCAAAAAAGAAGGATTGAAAGGGAATGGGATTTTGTAATAGAGTAAATACAAATTAACGCTAAGCTAGAGTGAAATTCCCAAGGAATTATATTTTGCATCCACATGAATACTAGGGTAATTCATCATGATTAATGATGTTACAATGAATCCCGGTATGTGTTGAAATACTTTCCTGTTCTGAAAGTAGGAGAAAAAATGTTTACTATGAACAGCTAAATATGGACATTAATCATTATGTCTTTAATGCCAGGTCAAAACTATTTTCCTGCTGCGAATATTCTGCTCATTATTATAATATTTAGAGTTAATAGACTGGCTGAGACAAGTGTAAAATTCCTAAAGAAATTGTGCAATTGAAGCTAGAGTTGCATAGAAAGTCTCAGACCTCTCAAAATGTTTGGGTAGTCTCCACTGCTACTTACTTTTCACGAGGCACGGGTGCAAAATGGCCGGAGGAGCAACAAACGTAATACGAGGTGTGTTGACACTGATTTCACAATATCCTTTGTAGTCAAGGTGTGGAATTAAATTCTCAGAGTCGTACTTGCTCTGTGAAGGACAACATGGACTCTGGGTGAATGGGTGCAATCCCGGTGACTGCAGTGGCATGCCCTTCAGCAAGCGTTTTGTTGCTATACCGACTAGGAGCCCAGGCATCTGGCTTCTCTGCCCAGAGCTCCTAGGTCCTGTGCGTGTCCTTGGGCAATCCCTTCTGAAGCCCATCCTGCTGCTCGTGCACTCAGTGCCACAACTGCTGGTCTCACCGGAGCAGGATCAAACTCCGAATTTCCCTCTGTCTCTGTTCCCTATCTGGAGGACATGCTTTGAGTCCAGTTGTAGAAACCTTTTCCCATCCTCAGCCTCCTGACTTCTGCTCTCCTTGCATATGGAAGGACAATGTCACCACCCCTGGACACACCTTCTGCTCCAGGCCCTGACCCTGGCCAGTTTCTGCTGCCCTTCCCCACGCTGGCACCAGTATTTGTGTGATCAGGGGTTGTCTCAGCTGCTTCGCAGGGCTAATTTTCAGCCATTTCAGTTCCCTGGTTTGCCTCTTGCGTGGCCTTGTGAAAGCTAGACCTAGCTCAAAGGAAACAGCAGGACATATTACAATGCTCTCCAGCAGCAGCCTGCACTTCGGGGCAGCACTATTGGCTGCTCTTACGGCTTGGAGGGAATTGGAAACTGCAGCCTGATCCTGGTATGCCCCTTACATTCACCCTTTCCCTGTCTGTGGCCCATCTGCACCAGCCTCCTCTGATGAAACAGCTCATGTTAAAAGTCCCCCTCCTTTTTGGGTACCTTACGATAACTTGGAGCCAAGCCAGCCCATCTACTTCCCCTCTGCTGGGCTCAAGGCTGTGCTGATGTTCAGTGGAAGAACTGCTCAGCGGCAGTAGCCAGGAGGAAGACTAAACAGGAGCTAAGGCTGCTGGCCACATCCAGGTTGTTCGTGCCTCCTGGAGAGCCAGCCCCCTCTGGGGGGTGTGTGACAGCTCCGGCAGCATAGGGGAGCACAGGCCATGGCATCCTTGAGTGCCAATGTCCCTGTTCAGAGCTGGGGGACGCAGGCTCTCTGGTGATCCTTTGTTACCGACACGTGGCAGCAGGCTGGTGTGCTCTTCTTCCTCAAGCTCGCCTCCCACAAACATGTGTTCGAGGGGCTCTTCTCATGCTGGAGTGGTTTTATTTAGGGGAAATTACACTGGCAGGCACATACCCATATCTGTTTACATTTTGAAGCTTCTGGGGCTGTGTCCAAAGTCCACTGAAATCAGTGGGAGTTTTTCCATTTATTCCAATGAACTCTGATTGGGCTGTGTACCAACACAGAGAGGAGACTTACATACATTTTGCCACCTTCCCACTCCCTTCCTCCCCTCTTTCCCTGCCCCGGCTTCTCATCTGCCTCCTCCTGTCCCCACTGACACCATCACCACATAAACCACAAAGGCTTAACAAAGATTTGTGTTATCAGTGACATTTAAAGCTTCCAGAAATCAGGAGTCTTTGTAATCACGGTCGCAGGCTTTGTAATCCTCGTGTGCCAGTACTGATTATACAGGTAATGGGGTGCTGTAGCAAATGTTATCGCTGCCTATTCAGAGTGCTAATCCAGTGACTAGAAAATTAATGATCGCATTACATTTACATATATTTCTATCTGTCTGAGGTATTGGAATATCGTGCTTGCTTTATTGGATTTACTTTCTCGGTTTATGTCCTCTTTCCCCAGAGGAAATGCAGCGACTTCCCTTCTGTTGGCACACACAGAGAAAATGATGTGGACAAGGCGAAGTGGGCAGTCTGTGGCAGAACAGGGAATTGAACGTGCGTCTCCAAGCACCAGGCTAGAGCAGGGAGGGTAGATCCCATGATTTTGAACAAAACAATGATTTTTTTTTTTTTAAAGGCCAAATTGGTGACTTTTTGCAACACAAATGGCTGAAGTAATCATTACCAAGCAAACAAACAGAGGTAGGAAAAGGGCAGGGAGAAGAAACTGTGTATTTCAACATTTTTTAATGTTTCAAGTTCTTTGAGAGAACAAGGCTTCTAGCTTAATCCAAGCTATACTTGGAGGTGATGCTGGAGCAACCGAGTGGCTTACATATGGGGACCAGTGAGACTAACAGTGCTTCTCTTATCTCACCCTGGTGATTCCTCCACTTTATTAGCCCTGGAAATCGTTTTGCAATACTGTGTGTCCTGTTTATAAGTGCTGTTAAGGGACGGTGATGTTTTATGTCATGGAAACAGGACTTTTATCTGCCTCGGATGAGTATTTAGAGGAAAATTGCCCTGGAAAACAAGGTTTACTACCTTGTTCCGTCCCTTCCACTTCCCAGCTACGCAGCACCCACAGCCTTTGCTAGGAGCTGGCCCTTCTGCCTCATGCTGGTGAGTGGAGGAGCAGGGAGCCTGGCTGCTCTCAGCCTTCAGGGTGAGGGCACCAGCAGGGAAGGCTCCTGGGCTGGCGGAAGGATTCGTTGCCACCCCCTGCTGCAGCCCCTGGCACGGGAGCGGAGCCAAGGGGAGCTGGCGGGGAGGAACCCAAATGTGTTGCAACCGGTTACTCTCGGCTGACATCAGGGCCCCCGGGGGGCTGCCTGCAAGCCAGCGCAGCGTAAGCAGGCCTGGCGTGGGTTATGAGACACGAAAGTGGCTTGGAGCCACCTTTGTTCCTCCCCTCATAGCCCCTCTGCTGTGCCCAGGAGCGGAGGATCTCAGGGAATTGGGATGGAAGCAGCGACCGGCCAAGAACCCATGGGGAAGAGAGAGGGACATTTTAGACAATGATAATTTTGATCAGCTTTGCATTGTTTTAATCGCATACTCCTTACAAGGAGCTGCAAAGACTAATGGCCTATGTGGTATGATACTGAGACTAGGATTTTGTTTGACATAGGGGGGAGTGTATAAAGTAGCAGACGCGAGCTTTGGAAAGACTGGATTAAATTCAACAGATCCAGAGGAACTCTGTGTATGTTTGTGTGTAAATCCTGGGGTCCTCAACTTTGTCTTGGGCTGAGCACAGGCCGACTAGGCGCTGCAAAATCTACTTAGGGCTGCATATTCTACATAAACTGTAGATTATCCCGATCTTATGCTGTCATTTTTTATCCTAAGAGTACCTTATTTCTGAGTAATTTCTAAATATTATTTAAAAGGCTAGTACACATATATTCAGATGGTTTTACTATGCAATAATCTTCACACTGTGGTTTCAGTCCTGGAAGCAGCAGTGGCTTTCTGGAGTTAGTAACCTGAGTCATGTGAATGCTCCTGTGTCATCTTTGGAGTTTATTTGCTCACATTAAGATAAGCAGGTATGCAGGAATGGGCGTAGTGGAGCTCATGTAAAGGGTTAATTAGATCATCCCTATCATCAGGATATAAAAACATAAGAGATAGGCTTTAGAATGAAAGAGGAAATAAGTTTTCCTAATTTAAAGCAAGAGGTAGTGACTTACCGCAGCTCATTGCTTAAAAAAGACTTGGTAAGTTAACTCAGTCAATGAAATGGCAAAGTTTCTCAACAGTGTATAGCATTGCCTCAAACAAGCATTTATGTTTTTCATAAGCAGCTACGTTAAATTTTTAATCAATGTTTGGCAGATGCTTTTATGTTTCTAAGCATTTCATTAATGTTTCAGCAAATGTGTCATATCTCCCAAAGCAAAGCTTTTGCTACGTGTGTGAGTCCCCCAGAATCCTTTACCGCAGGCAGGAGTAATGGTTGGGAGGAGCCCACGGTCTTGTGTGGGGTTGAATATCCCAGTGGGAACATGACATGGCGTGAGCAATGGAGAGACTCAGGAAGAGCCACCTTTGGGCAACCTGAAGGAGACGAAGAATCTGAGAGCTGTTGAACTGCAGGCAGTATGGGGCGAGGCGTTGTTCCTTGATGGAGGGTGAAAACGGAAGCAGTTTGCTGGGATAGTATGCATGTACTGGTGATATTTGTGACTAGCATGCAGGGAAAAAGAGCGCAGATGAGAGAACAGCGGGGACTTGAGGAGGAGGTCCTGGATGTGACGGGAAGTGGAGGAGCAGCAGGGTTAAACAGCAAATACATAATCTCCCAAGAACTGGAGGGTACTGGAAGACTTAACTGTGGTCTAAGATAGAGCATGCATGGCCATGAGTGACTGAGATAATGAGGTGGGAGTGAGTGATGAAGGATTATATTCACCAGGAGGGAAGCAGTTTGATTCCTTCATTGCTCATTCCCAAGCACTCTAATGTTTGGGTGGTATTTCAGTGGCAGGGTTTTTATAAGGGAAGTGTGATGTTGTTTTATGGGGTGCTAGCCAGATCCCACTGAGCCATACTCTCAATCTTCAGGCTTCTCAGTCACAGTTTTTTCAACAGAGCATTCATCTGTTCATAAAGTTGCCAGTGTTTCAACATTATCATTGCTAAAGGACTGGCCTACATTTACATTTTTTTGCCAATATAACTGTCTCAGTTAGAAGCGTGATTTTTTATGGTTTGGTATTGTTGCTGTAATAAAGGTATAGTCATTAGTGGGAGTGCAGTTATACCAGTACAAAAATCACTTGTTGTGGTGAAAGTATCCCGCTTAGTGCCTTGGGAACAGCTGCATTACCATAAACAGCTCTTCACGCAGTTGTGTAAGGGATGTATTAGCATGAAGGTTAACAGTATTGGAATGATAATGCACTACAGAGTTGTAATATAGAAAAAAACTTGGAAAACAATGTCGGAAAGGTGCTGCTGAGCCTTCAGAGTGTTTTTTCTTGGTTTTGAGTTTGAAGGATCTTTCTGATGCTGTAGAGCTTTTGTCTTTTTCAAGAAGACACAGATTTTGTAAGTACTCCATGTATTTCATCTGGACTCATTCTTGAGCACTTAGCTTAAGTTATTTTCATGCCATAGCAAGACATTTAGAAAAATTCTTGTATTCTTTTCTTCAGCTACATAGAAACAACGGTGCAATGAATTGAATTTAAAACAAACACATTGTTTTCCCCTTTCCTGTGATACTCCTCCGCTAGTTCAAGATAGCGTTATATTGTTCAGTAACACGTCAGTCAGGTCTTCTGGTTATTGCTTCCTCTTGAGAACAAAATGAGTTCTGGATCCTCAGAAACAGCTTTTCCTTAGCAGGCTTGCTTTTCATCTGTGATTTTGAGCTCCAGTGGTCAACATAAGCCACCATAAAACACACTTGGAACAAGATTGTCAAGTTGAAGGCTACTGAAATTGAACCTATGTGATTTAAAGCCCAAGTATCTGTTCAGGGCAGAGGGCTTTAGAGCAGCAATAATGCACACGTGAGCAGGAAAAGTGCTTAAGGCAAAGGACATGTCAACCTCTGCAGCAGCATTTTGGCTGACATATTGTGACAAAGGGTGCTTAAAGTCTTCTTAGCACATGCCATGCTAGCTTTACAGGTGCCCACTGTGGCACAGTGATCCTTATCCAGGAAGGTTCAGTGACAGTGATCTTCTCATGATCAGCTGGAGACTCATCACTGCAGTTGCATAAAAAGAGCTGCTCGTTGCAAAACGTGCCCATGCCACCATGCTGGAACTGAGCTGCAGATATTAGTGGAGCACTGCTGACTTGCTCTGGTTGGAGGTCTTGCGTACAGGTTGTTTATGCAGTTTACCTTTTCTCATTTTGAATGTTTCATCCCTTCCTCGGAGGGCTTTGGGTTGTACTCTGCATCATGACCTTAACTGTAGTGGTCAGTCAGGAACAGGGTATCTCTTGGGACTGTCAATATCCAAGGAGTTAGTTTACATCATTGCTATTCCTGACTGCACAAAAGAAATAAGCTGGATTTTATACCTGGAGACACTGCTTCTGTTAGAGTAAACATTAGGGTTGCTACAGTAATTGGACACGTGCAACTTACCTGTATCGACACTCTGGCCCTGCCCAGATTTCCTTCAGTAGCTACAGTCAGACTCTGCATTGGCAAGGTCCAAAAATAGTTCAGCTTTCAAATATTTCATTGTCCTTAATTTGTAAAAGGGCACAGTGTATTGTACCCTTGCACCAGCAAGTTCTAAGCAGACTCATCTGGGGACAAATTTGGAAAGTTTGGAAAGGGCTGTGCCAGCATTCTGGAGCCTCAATACATAACGATTCCTCTGATTTGCTCTGTAGCTAAATTTTAAGCCAAAAAGTTCAACAGCTTCTATTACTTTGGGACTAAATTGCAGTGATCAAGTTAAAAGGGTTGTTGCTTGTCAGGATCAAAGTAGCTTTGTGTTCCCTCTAACTGCGGTCATTGCTTGAAGGATGATCATGTAATCCCATTAATAAAATGATGAATAGATACCAACCTGGTTTTGGGGGTGAGCAGTAAGGCTGGGAGGAGGGGGAGGCTGAGGTTGGATAGCAGTGCAAATCATCCAGTGAGTCAATGGCAGCAGGCAGGGGACCAGGGCCCCCAGAAATTTAATGCTAGCTCTGAACGTGTGAGCAAAATGTAACAGTATAAAACCCCTAGTTCTCTAGAGAGACCTAGTCAGATGGAAACCTGGTCTCCATAGTAGGCCCTGTAATATTCTGGACCCATATTACATGCTGACATAAAAGTGACTCAGTGCCGGCTTTTATTTTAGAAATGCTATTAAAACGCTTTTTAAAAGCAAAATAAAACCAAGAGACACATGATCGGTATGAAGCAATTATTAGTAAAACTACACCAATCCAGGATTAAAATACTTTATTAAATAAAAAGCAAATCAATCTTAATACTGAGTAAGAATTAAGTCACCAAATGAATGCCAGCTCTAAGCAATCCTGAGCTCAACGCTAGAAGGTGGAATACAAAGTTTTGCTATAAATCTCACCTAACTTATTGTACTGAACGCTTAAATTAATGATCTGAGTCTGTTGGTTGTTTCATACTCAGGTCAAAGGGTTATTTTGGGTGTCCCTTTGTTTTCCTGAAGATTGTATTTTTAAAATCTGCGTTGTAGTTGTACACAGGACAAGCACACTGCTACATTTTTACTTTTGCACCTTGAAAATTAAGAAAGAGATCAGGTTGCCCACACAACTGGTTAAAACAAAAGATGAGAGAAGTTGTTCCACGAGGAAGAAGCTTTGCTTCCTGTGGGTTTGTGCCCTCTCTCTCTCAACCATCGGTTTCCTAAATTCTCTTCCTGTTTGGCTGAGCAAGCAGCTGGCCGTAGGTGTGCTGACTGCCCCGCCGTTTGCTGCCCGCATGTTGGCCAGCCGGCCGGCACCGCGCGGCACACACAAGGTGCTGGCTTCTGCCTGCTCGCTCCCATGGGGGCACCGGTCCCACACCTCTCTGTTGTCAGGTTAAAAGGAAGGCATAGAAAACCTCGCCTGTCACCTCTTTGAAACCTCCCCTTCTTGGTCAGTTTTAGCAGAAATAGACCACTGGTTTGCAATATTATTGTGGCGACTAATACTTGGGCGAACAACGTAATTGCTGTAGCTCTGTGCCCTTGGGAAACCAGACTAGGGAACAGAAAAGTGAGAAAGAAGATACTAAGAATATGGGGGCAGCGCACGCTCTTCAGTTCTCAGAGTCTTCTGCACGCTTGTGTAGTAGGGGCTGGAAGTGCAGAGCAGATGTGGCACTGTTTTGCTGGCATACTGCTTTCCACTAGGAGGGATTTTTTTAGTCTGGAGAAGGAAGATGATTGATTAGTCAGCTACTGAAGGAGCTTTTAAAACGTTGATGCAATGACTTGCTTTTCCCCAAATGATAGCTGTTGATACTCTAAAGCAGCAGTATTCCCTCAGGTTGCTTGCTGACCCGTAAGACAAGGCTCTTCTGCCTCACCCTTGAATTTTGTGGGTTGCCTTGCACTGTTTCCCTTAGGGCCAGGCATCTTTGTCCAATCAAACTTGAATTAGGTCACTGTTAACTAGTGTCAACTTGGAGGAGTCTTGCTGAAGCTGGCAGTCTAAAAAAAAATTAAATATTTTCCATGCCACAGAGACTATTGGTCTGTGACCCACCAAAATATCAAAAATCCAGATGCATAAGACCAATTCTGATGAAGTTGGCATAGTCTTATCTGGGTCAATTGTCTTAACAAGACATTATGTCACCAGTTAGGGGAAAATACAATCTAAACCCCCTAAAAATAACTAATGGGAAAAACCTTGCACAACAAAGCCAGTCGCACAGCATTTGATCATCAGAAAAATAAAAATAAATTCAGACTCATGATATATTTAATCATCTGTATTTATTCCTCTGCTAATCTAAAAACAGGCAAATGTTCTTTTTCTTCTTGGAAACAAGGCAATTCCGGAAAACTTCATATTTTAGGCAGCCCTTCAAACAGCTTTTCTCCTAAAACTTAAATTTCGTTATTTGTTAGGAGGAAAGCCATTGGAATGAAAAAAATTTGAACTGTATATAAGTTCTTTTACCATACACAGTGGGTTGACCCTGGCTGGATGCCAGGTGCCCACCAAAGCCGCTCTATCACTCCCCTCCTCAGCTGGACAGGGGAGAGAAAATATAACAAAAGGTTCATGGGTCGAGATAAGGACAGGGAGATCACTCACCAATTACTGTCACAGGCAAAACAGACTCAACTTCGGGAAATTAGTTTAATTTATTACCAATCAAATCAGAGTAGGATAATGAGAAATAAAATAAAATCTTAAAACACTTTCTCCCCACCCCTCCCTTCTTGCCAGGCTCAACTTCACTCCCAATTTCTCTACCTCCTCCCCTCCCAGCTGCACAGGGGGACGGGGAATGGGGGTTGTGGTCAGTTCATCACACATTGTCTCTGCCGCTCCTTCCTCCTCAGGGGGGAGGACTCCTCACACTCTTCCCCTGATCCAGCGTGGGGTCCCTCCCACAGAAGACAGT
Source organism: Balaeniceps rex (assembly GCA_013401315.1). Taxonomy (NCBI): domain Eukaryota; kingdom Metazoa; phylum Chordata; class Aves; order Pelecaniformes; family Balaenicipitidae; genus Balaeniceps; species Balaeniceps rex. The sequence continues at coordinate 50,105 of VYZW01046205.1, forward strand.
CCTCCATGAACTTCTCCAATGTGGGTCCTTCCCACAGGCTACAGCTCTTCACGAACTGCTCCAACATGGGTCCCTTCCACGGGGTGCAGTCCTTCACGAGCAGACTGCTCCAGCGTGGGTCCCCCATGGGGTCACAAGTCCTGCCAGCAAACCTGCTCCAGCGTGGGCTCCTCTCTCCACGAGGCCACAGGTCCTGCCAGGAGCCTGCTCCAGTGCGGGCTTCCCACAGGGTCACAGCCTCCTTTGGGCGCACTCACCTGCTCCAGCGTGGGATCCTTCATGGGCTGCAGGTGGATACCTGTTCCACTGTGGACCTCCATGGGCTGCAGGGGGACAACCTGCCTCACCATGGTCTTCGCCACAGGCTGCAGGGGAATCTCTGCTCCGGCGCCTGGAGCACCTCCTTCCCCTCCTTCTTCACTGACCCTGGTGTCTGCAGAGTCGTTCCTCTCACATATTCTCACTTCTCACTCCAGCTGCAGTTTGTGTCCTGGTGTTTTTTTTTCCCTCTCTTCTTAAATATGTTATCCCAGAGGCGCTACAACTGCTGCTGATGGGCTCGGCCTTGGCCAGCGGTGGGTCCGTCTTGGAGCTGGCTGGCACTGGCTCTGTCGGACATAGGGGAAGCTTCTAGCAGCTTCTCACAGAAGCCACCCCTGTAGCCCCCCCACTACTAAAACCTTGCCACGCAAACCCAATACACCATACCAGCTATCTTGAGGAGAACTGTTCTCTAGGCTCTCAGAATAGGCACCAGAGGAATATACTTTTTGTGTTTTGTCACAGAAAGAGAACTTGGATTTCATGACAGTCACTCTGACCTAGCCTGAAGAAGACAGAACTGAAGACATCTGGAGGAAGCTAGACCAAGAATGAAAAAGTGTGAGACGGGAACACATATACTTAAGCCACATTAGCCGCCATTTTGTCCCACAAGAGGAGTGGCAGCTCTGTAACAGCAGTTGCAAAAAGAGCCCAAGGAAGAAAGGGAAAGGCAGAAGAATCTCCAGATATGTTACGTGTATGCAGGGAGCATCCTGCACGTGAAAATGTTTTGTGGTGGTGATGCCTGAAGCCTTCAGAAACAGTGCTCCATTAGGAAAGAAGTTATCTAGGCATTCTCAGCCACCAACTTCCAGGTCTTTTGTATGAAAAAGCCATGGGGGGAAAAAATTGAGTACTCCAAAATGCGGTGTTGAATCCAACCACTTATGGAGTTTTTCAAGACCAGCCTGGATTTTAGAGGGAAAGAAAAAAGCAATGCAGTGAGATGACTGCAAAGACGGTCTCTAAGTCTGTGATGCTGTGAAAACATGAAAAGGTCCTGTGGTCCTTCATCACAGCAGTATCCAGAAAACCGAAGAAGTTTTCATTGAGGGGATACCTTTGAGGAAGGAGATGAAGTAAAGCACTTCAGATGCCTTGGAGTTCTTGAGAATCTTGAAAATGGTTGTTTGAAGCTTTTTTCTTTTGCTAAGTGGATTAGAGATTTGGTTGGATTAGGGCCTTAATAAATACCTACAGTGTTTGTCTTTCATCTGTGAAATGTTTGCCTGCTTTTAAATAGACTATTCTTGTTTGCTCCAGTGTTGTCATGTTGATGTGAAACTTTGGAAACAGGAATTCTGCCCTTAATTCAATAAAAGGATTTGGAAACCTGAGGCTAAAACTCGGCTCAAATATAACTGGTATAAATCCAGAGTAGCAGGACTTTATTTCAGTGCTGGAGAAGCAGCAGGAGACTAGCTCCTTGACAATTTTTGATGTCTGGATGACTTGTTTATTTGCCTCATGATAGTTTGTGGTAGTGTAGCTATTATTTTTAAAGCTCAGCCCTGGCCAGAGGGCAGCTGTTCTGTTCCACGTGACGGGGAAACCCAGCGGTGCTTCCCTGGGCAGGAGACGATTCCTTCGTCTGGAGAGCAGAGGACCGCTGGCTACAGCAGCGGTGAACGGAGAGGCGAGGCGTGGCCATCTTTGCTAGTCCGGCAGCTGTGTGATCGTTAAATGAGAGCAGTTCTCGTGAAAGAAGAGCGGATCTCGTGAAATCTGTAGGTGGCACTGAGTCAGTGGGGTGCAAGGAAAGGTACAGTCCAGCCATGCTCTTTCCCTCTGCTGTGCAGCACTGCTGCTGCTCCTCCATCATCTTTTCCTTTGCGGAGTGGCTTGGGTGGCCCAGTGTGCAGATATGCACACTGTGCATGCGGTGGAGGAGATGCTGCCTGCTCTGTAGCCATAAACAGAGGAGTCATAAAACCTGCTCCCCATCACTCTGGCTGTCCTTTGGATGCTGTTAACTGATGAACAATTCAAAGGTGATAACTCGATGATGACAATTTATTGCAGCGATTTATAACTTCAGTCATGTATAATTAACAACCTACAGGCAATAGGAGGGCAATGATGAAAATTTACTGCAGCCATTTGTCATTTATATTGGTGGCCAGAACAAAGTATGTCAAGGCACAAAGACAGGCCACAGACCAGGCAGTGGGAGCCAGCTGCCAGCTTTGCAGATGAGGAAGGCCCCAGCTCCAAGTGCTGACCCATGGCACGCCAACCCCTTTTCACGTCCTCTCCCGTGAGGGCACAGCCACATGGGTTTTATGGGCCTGGTTGTGTACCGGCATGACGGGGAGGGTTTCTCACTGCCTACGAGGCCAAGGTGGAAGCCCATGGTGGGATTGTCAGGACCTGCTATTGCAAGGTGGGGTGCAAGGTGGAGCAAGAGGCTGGGGAGGTGCAAGAGGTGCAGTTGTACAAAGGGGTTGTCATGGCAGGCCTGACCCACGGTCTGAGGGTGTTGTTCATCTAGATGGGCTGAGCTGGCTGGCTCCCGGCAGACTGGCATGGCAGTTGTGCCTGCCCCTTTCCTCTCCCCTGGTCCCACCACCCAGTCTGCGGGGCAGGGCTGCTCACCCGTCCTTGCAAGGCACAAACCCAGCAAAGATTTTTCTGATGGTGTAGTGAGCCGCAGCAGTTCGTCGGGGGCTCAGGTGAGTGCTGAGGCAGGGTTTGGAGCAGAGAAGGAAGCAGTGGAGGAGAGGGAGAAAGACCCCTGCCCCTTTTGGTGGCAGTGAGACAGGGGGCCATCTGCAGTGACCGGAGGTGAGACAGTCCCAAGCCTGCTTCCCAGCCACCTGGGGAAGGGGCAGGGTTGTGCCTGCTCTGCAGGCAGAGGTCTGTTTCCAAGGGCATTATTGACAGTCTCTTTGTAGAGCGGAGATTGGCTCAATAATGAATGCCTCAGAATAAATCAATGGTGGGGCAGCTTCTGGACCTGGTGATTTTCCACCCTCTGCAGCTTTTAGGTAGCAGGCTAGCACAGGCTGCAGCCCAGCAGGGCCAGCAGGGCGTACTTCAGCTCCACCTTGGAAAGTGCTCCAGGAGCCCACTTGCTTTCACTTCAGTTCAGGAGTGTGGCCTTTTTTCTTCAAGGTACATCTCAGCGGCATTTTACATATCCTCCAGGCTGGCTTTTTTGCTTCAAAGAGCTGTAAAGGTCACCAACAGGGCTGTTCAGATGCCATTACTCTCTCTTCAACACTACTCTGTCCTTTGCCATCTGATCTTTTAGTATTTGTGATGATGGGAATGGATTTCATTCTGCCTGATGACAGCTGGTAGCTTGCAGTGTTTATTTCTGCTCTCATAAAATCTTTTAAAAGAACTGTATTGATCTTTAAAAAAGAGAATTACAAGGTTGTAAGACAATTATGGCATGCTGAATTGTGCAGCGTACATCATCTGTACTGGAGAGGTCAAGTCCTATGAGTAAAGGTGAATCTTAGATCTGGAGTATAATGATAATTGACCTGTATGTAACATCTCATAGGGTGATATAAATTAGTAGGATTTATTGCTTACATTTTAAGAATCCTGTTTCTCTGGCCACCACAGCCACAAATAATAAAAAGAGTCCCCTTTGCAAAGACCTTACGGTGGCCATCTACCCATATGACAAAAAAGCAGGCGGGAAAGAGCAATAAGAAAGGAGGGAAGCAAAGGATGTGAAAGGACACTGATCAACCCAATGATCACAGATGTCGGCATGCTGTCTACCTGCCCCTTGTCAGATGATTTGTAGACATAGACAGTTGTTCAGCCCCCTCTTTTTCCACAGAAATCTCTTTTGAGACGGCCTTTAGTTGTCTTCTTTTGCTTCAGTTTTTTTTTCGACCAGAGCACGACAGCAGTAGACGAGCTGGTATTAGACACGCACAGAAAGGAAGAAGCAAAGAAGGAACCAGAAGGTCCATGCCAGAGTCGAGAGTAAACAGGGAAACTGTTTTGTGATTGTGAGAGAAAGATGTCAAATGACAGGCTGAACAGTTTGAGCAAATGGAGGTGTTATTCTCCATGTCATTTTAATAGCTGATGATTAAATAAGAAGAAAGAGAGGGCAGGCAAGAGTACTTTACTATTAAAAGGGATAAGAAGGAAAAAATGTGTGATCTCCTAGGACAGATCACACACCCAGAGCTAAACTTGTCACAACAGAATCAGGTTGATTCATGAGTCTGTGTGCTGTGTGTAATTATACCTTATTTTAAAAAAAAATTAAAAAAAGAATGGTCTTAAGGTTCAGCCGCGCTGCTCTTGCAGAGCTAAATCCTGCCCAAATTAGGGAGGAGAAAATGCTGCTGAAAGGCCCTGAGTTGCAGGGCTCCTCCTGGCCAAACCAAGATTCCTTGGGATGGTTGAGGCAGTACGTTCTAGAAACGAAAACACACCCAGGCCTTCCTCCAAAGGCAGCTGTCGTGCTAGCAAGCTTAATAAACTAGCCACCCCCCCAAAACCACACGCCGCAGTAAGCTCTTGCGTGAGCTTGCCCACATGGTGAGCTGGTCCTCTGCGCTAGTGCTTTCTTGAGCGCGGAGAACCTGATCAGCTACACGGGCCGGAAAAAGAGGCCCCCTACATCTGCTGAACAGCACATGATAGGATTTAGCCAAGAGATGACTTAATTTCTGTGGAAATAGCCTGATTTTTTCCAAAGTGACTGAGCACCATGCACATCCTACTGAGATGAGAGGAGGGGGAAGATGCAGGCGCCTAGCCTTGCTGAAGACCGCTGTGAAGGGCTGTGCTCCTTGGTGTGATGAGGAGATCGGAAGGGCTGTCAGGTCCCTCACATCTTGCAGATGTGTTTTTTGTTCTTGCAAAATTCAGCCGTGGCTGAAAGGATCCAATGAAATCTTTTCTAATGCAGACACAAAGCGGGGAAACTTCAGACTGAGCAGAGAATTGCTCAGAAATGTAGGAAAGGGTGATAATGGGATTCAAAAAAACAGCGTTGCAGCTTGAAGTGAAACCATTGCTACCCCAGAGGCTTGTGTATTCTGATCAAGAGTGGGAGGCAAATTAGGCTGGCAATCCCTCTGTCTAGTCACCCCACCTGCAGAGTTTCCGAGCATGGTATTTCCAAGCTTTCTCTATTAAACAGCTGAAGTTCAGCCCCTTCTGCACTGCTAAAACCATTTCTCTGTCTCTCATGTCCTTGATTAAGTGATGGCTACTGATAATGTTAATCCTCCTCTGCCAGCTCCCCTTCATCTAAACCACCACTCTCAGCGAGGACTTCCAGTCCAGCTGGCTGACTTGCTGCCTTCAAAGCTTCTGTTTTTCCCGACTCCCTCTGTCCGGGAATGTAGTGGGGAAAGGAAGGCAGCACCGCACAGAGGGCACCGACCGGGAAAGGACACAGACAGCCCAGGCTGCCAGGAGGTGGGTGCCAGGAAGTGTTGGGAAACACCCCGATCCTTCTTCATGCTCACAGATGCTGGCATTGGACAGCCTTGCCGTACCCCATCAATGGCACTATCGAGAGTCTGGAGTTTGGTCAGTTAAAATTGTGCGAGCTAGAGCTACCCTCTGCCCCCACACAAGTTAATTGCACCATTAAATGTCAAACAGCTTTTTTTACCATTTTCTGCCGATCAAGTGCCTGGCCTGAAAATGTGTTTTGCCCACCTGCTCCATAAATTCTCACCATTTTCATCTTCCGCAACGATTTCTTGTTATCTCTTGCCTGATGTGTTTGCCTTTGCTGGTGTCATGGCTGCAGCCCTGGAAGCTCCTCAGTCTGGGCCACGATGTATTTCTGAGGTGCAATTCATTTTGTGCAGACATTGTTCTCCTGCACCCTGTTGACTTAGTGGCGGTGGCACCTCTACACCGAATAGCAGAGCATTGCTCTGAATGTGAAACATGCTAATAAATAATAACCTTGTTGACCAAATGCCAGCTGATTTTGTAAGCCTAGAATGGATAAACCAGCAATAGCTTGGTATTTGTTTGTCTGGTATGAGCTTCTCCATTTTGCAAGCCCAGTGTAGGATAGGCATGGAAGAGAAGTGAACATTGGGCTCTTCTTTAACTCCATCTTTAGGGCTGGTTGGGTAAGTCAAAGCACTCATGATACCGCCCTGTGAACAGTTTTATGCTGATCTCAGTCCATGCAACCACCTTCCTCCATGCATATTCCCCATTGATGTTCCCCTCTGCCTTGATATCCTCACGGTCACGCTAGTGCTCGTGTGGCCACAGGAACATCAACGGGGAATATGCATGTGGGGAAAGAGGAGGAGGCAGGAGTGTGCACCAGAGGGAAAAGATTGACTCAACAGTGATCATAGAGCCACATGGACATACAGCTGATGGCGCGTGAGTCCACATGTCTTCTTGGAATTTACAAAAGCCAAGGGGCCCTGGCCCAGCCACCTCTCTACCTCTTGCCATATCATGGTTTTGGAGGTGGAGTAAAGATATCCTGGAGGTTTAGTATCAGGGACAAGATGTTTGTGAACATGACAGAGCTCTTCTGTCAGGTGGCTAAGATGGTTTTTCAGTCACTTTGCATCATGTGAATGAGGGGTCTGGATTGAGCCGAGGTTGTATGTGTGTGCTCAGGCTGCCCGGCACTTTGGAGTATTGATGCTTAGATACCAAAAGAAATGTTGAATTGAATTCTGCTTTCTCCTTAGCACAGTATTGATCTTTAAATAGGAAACGACCAAACCATAAACCGGAAACTCTATATCCATGGAAACATGGAGCTTAGCTCCTACAACTCAACAAGCACAACAGTAATTATTTTGCTGTCATTTCTACAACTTCATAGCTTAATGGTATTAAAAGACCCTCAGCTCCTCCAGTTGATTATTATCTGTCATTTGTGGTTAAATAATACTGTCAAAAGAATATCACTGACTGAAATTTTATGTTCCCATTTCAAAAATAACACCTACCACATACTGCTGTATTAAGTAGTATTTGATGTTTTAAAATTAGATAGGTAGACAGACAGACAGACAGATAGATAGATATTTGGTCTCTTTTTTCCCTCTCATTCATTTTTTAAATGGACATACAAACATGTTCTGTAGTTTTATTATAACCCTGATAGAGCCTGTTAGCTAAATTTCTTCTTTGCCTGGTTGTCAGGTTGGTCTTTCACTCAGTGGTGAAGGAAGCTTTTTGTAAATTGGAAACAAAAACACTGTTTCAAAACTGGAAAGGCAACAAGAATACCTCTGGCAGGACCAATTTATGCATAAAGACTGCTTTTTTACTGCAGTGTCAATACTGATGGAACTGGTTTTAACAGAGAACAGAATTGCTCCTGTTAATGATAGCTTTTTTGGCTTATCTCAGAGCTTTGGGGAACAAATTGGGGGCCATATAAACAGGACGGGGCTGGGGTAAGTGGTTCTCAACTGGCCATGACCAAGCTTTGGGTGACAAGAAGTTTCATATTTTAAATAAAAAGTGGTTTACTGTTTTGGATCCCATGGTATTGTTTCCTTCATAAATATGCACTTATTCCTGTTGAGGAAGACTGTTTCATGCCATGTGTGGAACAAAGTAGCTTTAGATAGAGTATTTTTCACCAGCTTTGTAATAAGTTGATGGCAGGCTAAAGACAGCATTGGAAAACCAGTATTGAATCCTGGGGAGAAGGAATGAGAAGGTCTGATTTCCTTACCAGAGCCTGCAGGATGCTCCCTAAGTGTAACAAGCGGTACTGCAACTTGCAACACAAAGGGCTCATAAACAAGGGAACCTTTATTGCAGAAAAGTTTCCACTGCAGCGAGTTCTCAAATGGTCCATAAAAGGGCATAAACTGGCTCTTTCATTTCAGAAAAATAAAATGCCTTCCCACTTGATAGCACAAACACTAGAACCCGAAGCCAGCTCTCGGTTAAGGTGTTTACAAGATTAGGCACACACCAGAGAACAAGAGTGGAGCAGGGAAAGGGAGGAGCCCGCGCCTCCCTGGATTGCTGCGTCAGGTACCTGGACCCAGAAGATCCATTCAGGTTTTATGTTAAAAAAAGCAAACAAACAACACCTTAATGGCTTAAAAAGCACTGGCAAAAAGAGGAGCACCAGGAAATGTGCTGGTTTTGTTGCAGCCTGACAAAAAGAGAGAAGGCCTTTAATTGTAACAGTTCCAGGGCTTTTTTTTTTCAGTTATTCGCATGAGAAAATAACTAGGCATTCCAACGACATCATTTGGCAGAAATGAAATCTAAGTGCTCCAATTTGAGTTTCAATAAATCAGTACTAGAATTGGCTCTGTCACTCTATAAACTCTTGGGCATTAGCTTTTATACCCTTTTGGAACTGGCTGGCTGCACTCTTAAGCACGCTGATCATGACGCAGCGATGGTTTCATCATGACACACTCTAATCAAAAAAAAAAACAAAACAGGAGAATATTTGTATTGCCCTCCCCACCCCAAAGATGAGTAGGTTTTTAATGAAAATAGAATTGTTTATTTAACATTTCCAGGATTTCCTTTCTCTTTTTTCTTTCTTTTTTTTTTTTTTAATTATTTGGAAAAATAAAAAGGCAATACGATACAACGCAGCAGCCGCTGCTGTTAACACGATCTTTCTGTAATGGTGTGTGGAAAGAATGCACAACAAAGGAACTAGAAAAGCTTTGTAAATATACGTTGCCCGTTTTGGCAGGGAATAAACCTGCCTAATTATCTTTATGCTACTGCTGTAAATGATGTTGCCCTTTTATTGAACAGATGCAAGCCCTTCTGAATCCAATGAAAGGCTTCTCAGGTGTGCCCATATGAGCAAATTTTGGATGCTAAGGTGCATGTGCATTGGTGCAGCAGCTGTTTCTGTTGTAAAAGCTACGAAGGCCTGGGTATAAGTGTGTGTACATTGCGGGGACTATGTGTTTTTCTAGCGTAGACGCTGTCAGAGGCTTTTGGTATCAGTGAATATGAAAAGCACTGTTGTTTCTCTAAATGTTAACGCAAAAGCATGAATGGAATTACAGCATTTCTAAATATTATGCCTAATTAGTCTGTTGGGAAGAATTTGAACTCCACTTGTCCTGGATGTGAATGCAAAGTATTGACTAAACCCAAAACACGCTTGCTGGCCACCAGGAAGGCCCAGGGTCAGTATCACCAGACAGCTGCCAAACCCAAAGGATGCTTTTCATGAAACCTTCCTTCCTAGCCTTTGCATCTTTGAGGGTTTTTTGACTCTGAACCAGAAGTGTCTCAGATTACAAGCCCAGGTCTTCCTGCCCTGGCTTAGAAGTGTGTGATACAAACAAATCTGAAGGCATAAGCTGTTTCAGCAGAAAGTAACCCAGGAAAGGATTATATCCCTATAAACCAGCTATGCCTGTTAGGCCTAGCCCCAACAACTGCGTTCCCCTCTGCTGTATCTGTCGGAGGGGCACCATCTGATACATTATTTCCTAGCTTATTCAAAACCAAAGCTTACTTTCTGTGGTAGATAAAGTAGCTGCTTTCCCATGGGAGAGAAGAACTGGATCAAGGGACTCTGCCTGCCATTCCATAGCTATTACTGGCAGGGCTGGAAACGGTGGAGCGACGAGAGATCAAAGGGGTTTATCTTTGTGACACAGCTTTGGAAAGAAAAGAAAAGGTCCTTAAATGCTCTATCTGCCTTTGGTCTACTGCTACAGCTACCAACAAAGCCACAATTGGACTCGATGATCTTAAAGGTCTTTTCCAACCAAATGATTCTGTGACAACAACAGCGAGCAGCGGTGGTTAGGTTTGCCAACAGAGACATGGCCCTCTTCGTAGGGAGGTCTCCCTGGGATCTTCCAGTCCTTGAGGAGCTCTGGAGGGTGACGCGAGCCCTCCTCACTGCCTTTCTGCCAACACTAGACAGCTCTGCGGAACACAGGTGCGCTTGGGTGTGTCTGAGCAGGTCCCTGTACCTTTTCAGTGCAAATCTCATTTAAACAAATCCTGCATCCAGTTGCTAGGGCACACCCTTCCCATATGTTTTATCACATCATGTCTGCAAGAATTGGGAGCAAGTAAAGGAGAGAAGCAGGATGATGGGTGAGCTCAGAGGTAGGGAGAGGACATCGCAACAACATTAAAGACACTGTTGAAGCGGAGACATATCAGTTTGACCTCACTCTCCTTATGTGGGTAGATGACAGACGTCCTGTTGCCAACTTCTCTTCCATTAGAAGGAGAAACACTTACTCTTCTTTCCAGAATTGTCCTGGTCAGTTGAGAGAGGGTCTTCTGCTATGTGTGATACTCAGAGAGTCCTGGGTCCCAAAAGCTTTTCTAGGTACCTCTTTCTGGGTGACACTTTGGTTGTCGCTTAGGCATCTGCCTGTTGCAGAACACCTGGATCGTGGTCACCTGGAGATGAATCTCACTCTCTCAGCTTGGACAGCCAATATACGCACTGAGTCCCACTACTTCTTGTCCATGGGCTAAGCTTACCTATGCAGGTGAAAAATACATGTGCTGTCGCGTGTGGTGTGCAAGTCTGCATGCACTTAACTGCAGTGAACATGGGCTAACCTGCCATCACCTGGTGAACGAATTGACAATCTCCTAATAAATTCTGTTCCCACTAGGTTCACTTCTGCTTCCCACTGCTGTTCCCCTCCTCCTCTTGCTCCCGGCCAGCCTGACCCCCCCACTACCTCTTCTCTATTTCAACCAACCCTTTACCCGGCTGAGGAACAGAAAGTCCCAGCCTCCCACCTCCTGCTTTCGCGCTTTCACCTTATACCTCACCCTGCTTCTGCAAAGACCACTCCTCCTCTCCTGCGGTGGGGTCCCGATCTCGCTCCCTGCCAGACTTTCTGCTGCAAGGGGCTGTGCTCCTGCCTCTCCAGGCTGAGGGTCCCACTAACCAGTGCCAGAGGCAGGTGGTGAGAGCAGGACCTGCTGCAGGCTAACTGTCCCAGTGGAGAGGCTGTGACAAGGGAGGGCCATCTCACTGATAGCGTAGAGCAAGATTGCCATGAAATCGCAGATTCGATATGCAGAGGAAGCAAAATGGTCTCCCTGAGTTCATGGGATGTTTTACTGCTTCCTGTGGAGAAGCTGGCTTATTTTCTGCTCACATTTTCATACCATAACATGAATGGGCTTGGAGGGCAGTGACAATTCTTCCAAGTCACCTTTTTATGATTCTCTGAAAACACATGGGGTGAAGTCTTGGCTCTATAGAAGGCACACCTGGCATCAAGGTGGCACCTAGAGCCACTTTAAATAGTAGCCAGTGACTTCCCAGGTATGCTCTAGAGTCCCCTAGTTCCTATGCATTCAGAGAGCTAACCTCCTATAATCCATGCTGCGTGTACTAAGAATCATGTATACTGTGAAGATGGATTTGTTACACTCAAATAAATAAATACCTAGGAAATGAGCATGTTGAAAAATTCAGAAAAATGAGTGTGAGGAATCAAAATTAGTGAGGAACTAAAACCAGAAAAATGCTTACTTACGGGGGAAACAGCCAAGAAATCCTGCATTAGTGAAGCTTGTTAAATTAGCAACCTGTTGCGGCTGATATTGTAAGGCTATTAGCGGGCTTTCCACTTCACTGTGGTACACTGGGTTTGTTAATGTATGCTTCAGCCCTGTGATTACTTTTTCAAGCAATTTTAATGTGTGAATTTCTTCTTTAATTTACTGTGGCCAGGGTTAATTCTCTGAAAAGAGAGGAGAGAGTGCTGCCAGGTAAAGTGTTCAGTACTTAAAAAGCGTCTTTTAGCCAGAGCCATCATGTAATGTTATCAGTAAAATGACAGTGTTTTTTTACGCTTAGAGTAGGAAACAATCATGAGATCTTAGATGCTTCAGTGAGGTTACGCTTGCCAAATGCAGGCACTTTAGGAGACTTTTTGCCTTCAGAACCTCTTCTTCTTGAGTCAAGTAAACCACTGATCTGTCTCATTTCTACACGTAGCCACATTTGTGGTATTCTTTGGTTATATTCTCATGTGCCTGAAGGCTTCTACCTAGGAGCTGAAATTTGTTCTTTTATTTCAGGAAGTTGTCTAGATGATAGGATTACAGCAAATGGCCCGTGGCAATCCTTAATGCTAATCTTTCACACACTTCAGAACATTAGGTTAAAGGGAGGACAAATACTGTACTTGCTCGTGTAATTGATATGTTCCTCCTTTCACTTCCCAAGATTTTATCCGTAAAAACGAGGATATGGCCATTATGCACATCTTTTGTACAACTGCTGGTAACATTGCTCATGATCAGGCAGCGCAAGTGTGTGTTATGCCATCAGGTCTGCATGCGAGTCTTGTCCTTCAGGACAGGACTCGGAGGTGAAGTTTCCGTTCCTTGTGTTTTCCAGACTTCCCGAGTACGCACTGACTTTGGGACATCTTTTCAAGAGTGTACCGTGGTTTAGGATGCCTCGTTTCTGAGCTATCGAGTTGAGATACCTGGGATTTAATTTTTGGACCAAAGAAGTCCTCGGAGTGCCAACTGCAATTGGTGGCTGCCCAGCAGAAATTCAGTCTCAACTGAACCCTGCTTAAGGGTATGCAGAATGGGTGCTGCTTTTGAAAATGCTGACTTCCATCTCGCTTTTCTTCCTGGAAATTACTGCAAATATTAATATCCCTCATCAGGAGATAATTTGGCTGATAGTCTTCCTAGTCTCTTCAGGCTCTTTCTGTTTGATATGCAAAAAGACTGAAAGTGTCAAACTTCAGCAAATTTAAATTAAGCACAAACTGCATTTTCTTACTTGGTAACATAGCCTTTTTGTTAAGTTCAAAGGGGCTCTTCTGACTCCTTCCGTGTGTACCTGAGTTATTAAGTCAGTACATGCCTAGAAGTAGGGAATAGGAAACACAAATAGATAACACGGGGAGGCATTGATTCATCTTCATTTGTAAAATTGACTGTTTAACAAGTCTTATTACAGTGGCTTCTGGGACCGAGTCCATCTGGGAGGAATAACTTTTATATAACATTTGGGGTCTAAATTAAGAGCTGGATTCTGCCTTTGGCTGCCCCCCTAAGTAAGAGAGAGCAGAGAAGCACAGATGGTAGAAAAGCTCAGTGTAAAGTAGTGACCTTACATGCAGTATGACTGCCCAGCCAACAAATCTGCTCTCTGCACTAGAAGATATTGCTCATGTAGCAGACTGCACACTGAGGTAGCTCTTAGTAGCTAGAAAATAGCGAATGGGCTATTTCTTGTGTTAGCATACGCATGCGTTGTCCTCAGCGGCCAAAGCAGCTGCTGATACAATGTGCTATCAGTTGGTGTGGGGCAAGGAGCACCCCACGGCACCAGGCTGCCTGGTACAAACTGGCCTTCAGTGATTGTGCTCTTTATGAACTGGGGTCACCAGTATCCCTGTTCTTTGCTGACCGGGGCAGGACACAGGGGCAGGATGGTCCCTAACACTTCAATGACAACAATCAATTGTTTTAAATACTTCTGTGCAGGTTTGGGCTCATCTTCTTTTTGCTGGTTGGGTTTCGTTTTGAAGACTAGGGAGCGAGTGTACCTCCTGTTGGAAAAAAGCCTTCCAGTCCAAACAGTGCAGGCAACTGAGTGCCCTTGCGTGGTAGCTCTTCACCAAATGGGGAATAAAAACAAAGGGAAGGAATATGTGACCTTCCAACCTTAAGCTCTGCATGCCATGTGGCTGGTGGGAGGCATTAGCAAGGCTCCACTGTTCATTGTTGTGGGTGTCTTTATGAACGTTAGTGACTGAGAGCCAGTGGGCTAGCAGTAAATACAGATAAGCACCAAAATCCACATTAACACTTCTCCACTCCATTGGCAACAGAAAAGATATTGGAAGTGTTACTGTTTTTCAAAAGTTATGTGTTGAATTCGGTCTGCAAAGCAGAGGTATTTAGGGCCATGGTGACATAATATACCCCACCGAGTAAGCAGTATTTGCAGGGGACTGTGTAGAAGCCAGCTATATGTGTGCTCTAGCCCTACTTAAAATAAACCTACACATACTATCACTTTCTTATTCTGGGAACCAGCTAAAGGGAATGAGGGCTGCAGCAGCTACATATCAGTATATACTGCACATACACTGATTACTCCCACTCTTGTCACGGCCATTTCTACTCAGCAGTTGCCAGTGTTGTGGAGAGGCATAACTCCTGGTATTTTGGAGAATGCGGGAAGAGAGTAGTCAATATTTGCTTTGCTCCCTCACCATTGTCAACCTAGGTGATGGGCTGCCAGCTGCGTGTGTGCATGTAGAAGTAATACGTGCCACGCAGGCAACTGGGTTAGAATTCCTTGCTGCTGTGGAAGAGAAGGGTGTATTTATTGACTGAGAGGCGCCTGAGCCCTGATGCAAGCTTCACTGAAGCCAGTGGGAATGTCTCTGATGGTGTTACAGTCGTGGTATTACAACCCTCGAGATGGCAAAGCAGCAGTGGAAAATATGCATGATGCTCACTCAGCAAAGGCTACAAACCCTAATGCCTACCTCCCCTCTCCCAGTCCCCCCCATTCTTTTCCACACAAGTGTGCTGGACGAGCTGGTAGAGATGAAAAAACAAATACTTTGGGACAATGGTGCTGAGTCATTAACCATGTGATGGAAACAATTCATCCAGTTATCACCAGCCAGCTCCACCTCCAGCCTCCCAGTAGCTGGGGGCTGCTAAAGTGCTGTCCCTCCTCCTCGAAGCCTTTTGTGTTTTAAGTTCCTCTGTCCACATGCAGGAGCGGGCACTCTGCTATATGACTCACACCCCGGGCACTGCATTACTACGATAATACTTTCTTCTCAGACCCTTTCATACCTAACACAGTGGGGAAAGTCTGAAATAAGTAGAGTGGGGAGGGGAGAAAGATTAGCTCCCAATTTCTTTCCTTTTATGTATTTGAATTAGTACCTGAAAACTAACTTTAAAAGGGACCTCAGCGTGGCCTCTACAATTGTAAGTCTCAATTTTCACATCTGTTTCTGCATATGCACCATCCTGGATATCGGTACGTACGTACTGCAGATGCTAGTTTGCATATAGAAAAGCTTTTTGTGCAGTTTAGGAGGTGCGGGAAAAGCTTTTCTATATGCAAACCAACATCTAGATTTTGAAAATGTGTCATTAAGTGGTAGTTTATCACAGATCTTTTGCCTTCCTTCCTTCCAAAAGACTGTACGCATATGATTGAAATACTGTGCGAGCTGCTAGTTGGAACAGGATTTTCTGATTCTTCAGTAATTTATATTTAATTCCACCTAACAATGAAAATTGCTTACAGTGCACAACTTTCAGCCTACTATGGATTAAAATGCATTTTGGAAATGTCCCCAGATTCCTGGCACATTTATTACAACAACTCAAAAATATAGAGCATTTGGGATCCTTAATCTTCACATTCCTGTAATAAGTTGTATAATCCATCTCTGAAGGACAAATCCTTATGAAAATATTGCAACTATATACTGATAGTAGGCTTTCTTCGTATTAAATATCTCATCCATATTCAGTGAGGAAAAGCCTCTCATTTTCTCGTATTATAACATTTGTTTGTTTGTTGAAAAGCGCCCATGAAAACTCAGCAGCCTGTTTCTGAAGGTCCGCTTCCCCCCCCCACCTTTTTCCTCTGCACAGCTGGCTTCCTGCGCTGGCCCAGCTTGTGGGTGGGCAATGAGGGGATCAGAGCAGCGCCCAGTGGAACGGTGTGCCACCTGGGAGAGGGGAGAGGGGCGAAGGTCAGGACATGGACAAGCAGGCGGAAAGGCAGGGTTAAAGTATGGTGCACGTGCTTCCTACTCTTCCCTATTTGGTGCACTTATCACGGTCCTGGAAGGAGCAATCTTTCTCTGGCAGAGGTCTTATGGGTCATTTCCATCCCTAGCTTCTAAAGTGCTAAAGTTAATGGCATTTTATTGCTTCTTTTCCAGTTCACCTCTAATAACTTGGCCTCCGTACATTGCAGCTGCAGATAAAATACATACATGAAGGAAAATTCCACTGAACATACCGTTTTTCACTTTCTCCTTGTTTCCAAACACCACTCTCAAAGCATGCAATGCCAAGTTACATATTATATATTAGTCCTCCTGTTCTATTCCTGGGTCCCATACAGAAACCTGTTTGTCATCTGTAAGGGCAGCTGAAGAGCAAGAAACAAATGGATCATTCTTTCACGTGCAGTCCAGATAGAAAAACAGCTGAGCCTGGTCTGTTGACAAAGACCTAGTATTAAAAAGCATACAATTTTCTCGAAAGCTGCGTTGTTCAGCGATCATCTATCTAAGAAGTGATCTTGGATGTGACACGACAGGAAAAAGTCTAGCTATTACTTGGATCTTTTCAGGGTACAGAGTTTGGACACAGCCTGCTGAATTTGAGAAACCACAGAGAATCTGTTTAAACTGGAACACCCTACTGTGGATAATAAACAGTGTTTGTGGTGACATCAAGGAAAAAAATGGGATTGAACCTATCAGAACTTCAACAGGTTCGGTTCAGAACTTTGACAGTCATTTGCTGTGTGATACCTATATTTATATATTTATTTATAGATATAGCTAGACCTATTGCTGTCCTTGCCAAATGAAAGGCTCGATATAAATTGTCTACAAAAAACGGAGGTATGGGACCATTGTTTATATGATATGGAACAATTTCATTATTGTTAATTATTCATTTTGGTAGAAGTACAAAGTGGTAAAAGCCTTTTTTTGTTTTTGAAAGATACGAAAGGAAGTAAAGTTAAAGCATTCCAGTTTCTTTGGCATTTTCATACTGATAACGGGCTTGTTCAGCTTCAAGACTTAGAAATGCTTAGAGCTCAGGAAGTTAAGTTTAAAAAAAGCAAATTTTGCCTTTCTAAGTGCAATTTTTACTGCTCTTTCCAGTGTTGCTGTCTAAAACTCTACCACAAATGCTACACAGAGCGGAGCTGCTGTTTCTTACAGGTAACTGAACTTCTGTTTCTTTTTTTTGTTCCTTCCTTTGTTGTTGTTGTAATGTGTATTCGTCCCCTGGTTCTGCAACCCGCACTCATCTGCAACAGTGTTTGCACAAGTGTCCTGCTTGCATCTCTGCAGCAGGTGTAACACAGGTCCACAGCAGTTTAAGCCACCAAAAAGACAAGATTACAGTGATGCTGGTACTGCAGTTCCACAGTTTATGCTAATGCTGCCACCAAAAACGTAGCCTCACCTTGCCTCTGCTGGTCTTTCTTCTCCATGTGCTCATTCCTCCCATCTCCACTTGCCAATGCTAGCATTTATTTGGCAGGTTGTTGAGCCAAACCATGGATTTGATATGGCTGAAAATTAAGCAAGCCCCACAACTCCTCCATGAACATGTACGTGTGTGTACACACACATGCATGCCTTTGGAATTACTGTAGAAGTGCTGCCATAGGCTGCAGACACAGGTCATCAAACTGTAAATAGTTTGGGCTTTGTCTTGCTTCCTCTTCACAGAGTGCCTGGCACACACAAAGCACTAGACAAATAACAGCATTGCCATGGAAATGATCATAGCCAGTAAAGATGATTGCTAGTATTTGTATCTTCTGAAGTTGAAGGAACCACTGGAAGATCATTGTATTGGTACCCCAGGTAAGTGAAAACGTCATGTCATTTAATCGTTGGTTACAGCGAAGACTTTAGCCTCTATCGCTCATATTCTATGAGCAGAGAAACGACAGCGGTGTGGTAGGGGGCTTTCTGTCAGCAAAGAAAATCCCTAGTGTGAATGCTGCCCAGAGCACCACCAGTGTCTGCAGCGGTCTGTGACCACTGCGGAGAAGTTGTTCTCTCCACCGGTATCAATCTATGTTATCGCAGTGTGCCGTGGGAGCACTGGACAGCACAGCTCCTTTGTGCACCGTTCCCTCTGTGAGCATAGGAATGGATGGTTCAGGCTCAGTTGAAACCGCTGCCTAAATAGGTGAGCAAACAAAGGAAGGCAGGATGTGGTCTTACTGTTCTAATTTTACATCAGGGGATGTTGGCACAGCGCTGAGCATGAGTAGTTGATGGTGCCAATGGAGACATGCCAATATTGTCAGCTGCTGCATTGCCAACATTGGAGGGGAAGAGGGTGTAAAGCACTGGGTATAATTATGTGCATTACTGCCCTATTAACATGAGGGAGGTGTTTGGTACCTTCTATCTTACAATCTAGGTTTTCCATGAGAACTTGGGAATGTGACACATTAAAGAAGCGCCAGCTGAAAGAAGTGATCTTGAGAATTACTGATTGTATCATATCCTCCACACAATTTTGTGCAGGGAGGGAACTATGCAGACTCCACTGCTAAAAACCAAGGAAAGGAGTTGCTGTTATGCCCTGAGTTATTCTGCTGAGAATAGCACAAGTTGTTCTGCCTCGCAGACTTGTAACATCTTATTACACAATACAGACAATTCCACATCCCATAAAGCAATGATACAGTTCATTGTTTCATGGTGTCCATTTTTTGTATCTAATTTCACCAGTGGAAATGGGAATTGCTAGAATAATTTTTTTTGTGTATCAGCATTCATAACGTGCCCGCAAGGGGCTATTTGACTTCCTACTTTCCTGCAGCTGTCATCTGTTTTGCTGCATCTTCCACATATTGTTTTTCACACGCATTTGCTATAGAAATTGTTCTGTGACTTACCTAATCCTAACTTCTGTACATAGATCCTCACATTTTGCTGATACAATACACAGTTCTGAAAGCAAAGTTCTGTTCTGATTCACCTCATTTTTGGTAGCATTGTCAATACTGTAATTGCCCTGCACGCATTGCAAGTCCCAGTAAATGTGACAGCTAGATCACCTTCCACTAAAAAAACATGTTACTCTTTCCCAGACACTTGTAGCTGCTGAAACAAGTCTGAAAATCCTTATTTTAATGGGATGCACTGTTGAGGATCACCGCGGTACCTCATAAAGGCAGTCCCGTTTCATTCTCACTTGCTGGACAATAATGTGCGTGCGCGCACACACACACACACACACTTGGGAGGGCTGTGTGCATTGCTGCCAGACTCTGCTTGCCCTAACTTGCTGTGCTTAGTAACTCAGGTTCAACATGCTCTTGCTCCTACCAAGCTTGCTGTGTTGTTAAATTGTGTGCTAAATCGCGGAACAGACCCAGCAGGGCTGTAAGTAGAAAGCAAATCCTACTGATTTTTCTCGAAAGCTAAGAAGCTAGATTGGTATCTATACGCAGATTGGTATCTATACCAAATGATGCGACAAACTGTTTTCATCTGCTGGCTGTATAATTTTTGTCTCTTTTTTTGAGGTTGCGGTCCTGAGAGAGGTTTCTGAGTTTTTGTTCAAAGTATGGAAGAAATAGCTGATCCTCCACTTTCACACATTCAGACATTCTTGCTTGCAGTGCTTTCTTCCAAGGCTTTTGCTTTGTTACTTCACCGTGAATAAAAAAAGGACTGAGCAAGCTGGAGCTTTTTCCCTCTTACAGTTGAGACAGAGCTGTTTGCTGTACTACATTGAGTTAACTCTCTGCAAATTCACTGAAGGCAATGGGATAGCTAAGATGCCATTAAGGGCATAAAAAGGCCAACAAGTGTTATGACTGGAAATGATGCATATACTGTTAAAATATCCCTGTGCTGATCCTCAGAGCCCATGCTTTTTTCAGGTCTGGAGGTCAGAGTATGCTTTCATTTCTAGGTGGAGCACCTTTCCTGCAAAAATCATTGAGACAAAAATATGGAAGCCCTGATTCCTATTTCAGGCCTTTTTTCATGGTAGAATCCCATTTAAAAGTTCAGACTAATTGAAAGTTTCATGCTCACAAATGCAGAACTGGCCTGTAATTGTCACTAAGACAGATTTGTACTGTTCTGTCACTTCATTCACTGAGGAACTTGCAGTATATTACACTGAAGATTTACTACAAGCTACATTAGCTTTTTGAAAGCCACTAAGTTCTTAATGTAAATTGGTTTGAATATACCCTATTTAAATACACTAGATCCATGCACTGATTTTGTTTGCTGGGAACTAGATATGTAGCTGAATATATTTACCATGCAAGTATGTTGTATTGCTTGCTATAAATGATTTCCCAGAATCCCATATTTTACTTGAATTTTAAAAATATAATAAAAAGCAAGACAGCATGAAAAAAAATTAGTAAACTTGTATCAGTTCCTTGTCTTAAGAGAACTTAAATTATACTTGTAGCTGAATCGGACAGGTAAAAACAAAGTGATACCAAATCAGAGGTATTATCATTGTGTTATATGCTCATTGTTTAGCTAGAAAGTTTCATTGGGATAATTTAGTAAGAAATTAATTTTTTTTGAAGAAAGAAATGGATCTGGGTGAGCACGACAGGTCATTCCAAATCAATCTACGCTAGCGGCAGAAAGAACATTGGCTTACTCTCCTTTTTTCTATCGCTATATTTGTACTGTGAAGATCTCCTACACTGTGGTTTTTCGCCAGTGTGGTTTTCCCCAATATCCACTGAGACAATTTAGCATTTGTAATACTTTAATTTCTGGTGATCATTTTTTTCCACCTGCACACCTTTTCCTGCTCATTTACAGTGTTTTCTCTTCTTGATCAATGTGACAGATGAAAACAAACAAAAACCTGAACAATTTTGGTTTTGTAAGACCTGGGTGAGTTGTCTTGGCAGAGCTGAACCTGCAAGGAGGAGGAGAAGGGAAGAGCGAGTGGTTTAGAAATCTGTTGGGAGTCTTAGTTCTTAAAGGTCATGGATGATCCTGGTCTACCACCAGATAGCATCCCTGTGGTCTGCACATTTTATTAGGCACCTACAGCTGCAAGACCTCAGGACCAAACACCAGTTTTGTACCCAGAGAGATGATCTTCAGCTAAGTGTTCTCGCCAAGGTTACGCTTTTTCTTGTGTGACTTGAGAAGTGCAGAAAGATTGAAGTTAGACAAGGACGTCAGCCCTGCTCTCTGCTCTTGATTGTGCTATGTGAGATTATTCTAATGACGCATAGGTAAGTGGGTGAGTCAAAATGTTTGCATGTTCATTAAGAGGAAGTGGAATGGTGTCTGAACTATAGCTTGGAGAAAGCATTTCTTTCAACTTGCAGAATTGGGAGTGATTCTTTCATACTTCCTTGCTAAATGAAGGGGCAGTGCTTTAAACAGTGGCAGAAGCTGGCGTGCTCACTAGCCTCTTACAAAGCTTTTCCTGTCCCTCTGTGACCGTGTTGGTCCTGCCTGATTTCAGACTGAGCTGTTCAAGGCTTACTTAGCCAGCTGCTAACCTTCTATAAGCTATCTATCATTTTTCTGTGACACAATTGACTGCGTTTGTTGAGAAGGGAAGAGCCAAATGATTCTCAAAGTCATTCCAGTGTATATCAGGCTGTCTCAGAACTTTTCCAAGACTTGTTTTTTTCCTCCTGTGAAAAATAAAGGGAGACTCAGACATGAATCTATAGTTTTATTCCAAACCCCCAAATATTCCAGATCTTGGGAGAGTTCAGACAAATGTTCTGGCTGTTACTTTCAGTTTGGAAGTCTCGTTGTTGTGGGGGGTTTTGAAGCACTACCAAAAAGACATTTGGCTACTGAATGCCTATCCAGACAGAAATACAAATTACCAGAAATTTCATAGTAGTTTTAGAACACCATTGCTATTAAATTCTTAAAACCTACATAATTCCCAGGTGATCTCATTTCCCAGGTAGATGATATCAGTAACATTATACACCTGTAAGCAGCCTGACCTTTGTAAAGGATAGTACATTTGCACAAACGTTAATTGTAGAAATTGAGTAACAACTGCATTAGTCATCTGTAAAAACTGAACTTGAAGCTTCTAGTTGTAACAGTATAGCCATCTAGTGCAGGTTGCACGTGCATGAATAACTGTATTATCCGAAAGATTTAAAATTCACTAATTGAAATTATTCACATTACACTGAATAGCTTTCTTAGTATAATATTGCTAGGACTAAATTCCTTTGTAGTATGACTCCAGTGAGCTTGGTTCACTGAAGTTAATACTGGGAAAAACACGGGATCCTGTTTGTTATGGACAACTATAAATTGTTGCTCCCTAATAAAGAAACTAAGACTAATAGCAAGGCCTTTTTTCCCCACAACAATCTTTCTTTGGCTTGCAGCATGAGAGGGAAACAGAGAAGGTGCCTGACGAATACTCTTTATGTCATGCCAAGAGAGAATTCCTTAATCTTGTGGAATGAATGATGTGGGATACATAACACTTCTCAAAGTGGGAGTAAAGCATGTCACAGCTAGCTTACTTGCCAGGCAGGCCGCCTGGGGAGGGGTAGATTTGCCTCCTCACCTGCTAAACATACTTGGCATAAACTGACCGTTTCTTCCAAATATTCTTCTCTCTTTTCAACAGATTCTCACGTGCTCTTTCACGTGCACCTTTGAAAAAGCATAGTGTAAGTTAGGTTTTAGCCTTAACTGTTTCTCGGTTATTGAGTATTTCTAATATTTCCAGAGAGACCTACAGAGGCTATTTTTTCCTTGGGATTTCTCAGGCAAAAATACTTGTGCCTGTTCTGGATAACACATGTGCACCAAACCTGAGGCTTTTGAAATCATTAGACTTGCTCTGCAAGGTGGTATAGTTGGTTTGTGAATGCA
>VYZW01046205.1:82589-92947 GCA_013401315.1 Balaeniceps rex
GGAGGGAGGGAGCGAGGGAGCCAGGGAGCCAGGTGGGACCTGAGAGAACCCCCGCCCCGGCTCCCGGCGTCCCCTCGCCGCCGCCGCGTCCTGGCTTCCCCGCGGTAGCAGCCCGCCCCGGCCCCGGGCGCCCGGCCGGCCCCTTCCCCTGGGGTGAGCCCTGCCCTCCCCTCCGTGCTCTGAAGCGGAGTTGCGCAGCGTGCTTCACGCTCCCGTGTGTCTTTTTCTGCCCTCTCTCCTTCCTCCTTTTTTTTTTTTCCCCTCCTCCCTCCTCGCTCCTTTTGAGAGTTTGCTTCGTTGCTCCCCTAGAGCCGCAGTCCCCATCTCTCCCCCCTCCTCCCCTTTGGTCCACAGGTAAGCAGATCCCGCACTTAGCGAAATAGATGCATTTCTCCCTCTCCTGTTCCCCCACCTTCGGCCCTTGCCTGGTGCAAGTGAACTTAGACCTTTCCTTGCCCCTCGGCATGGGTGCCAGCACGTCCCCCTCTGCCTCTGCAGCACCAGCGCTTTCCATTGCCGTGTGCTTTACTCCCCCCGCCCAGCACCTGCGATGGCTTCGCTGGGTACCTTGCTAGGTCGCAGCAGCCCCACACTAGGTGCCCTGGCCTCGGAGAGGCCTTGCGGTGAGCCTTGGTGAGGGAAAGCAAGGACTTGCTCCGGCAAGCATCCCCTCGTGGGATGCCAGCTCCCTGCCTCTCCAGCCCCCCCTCCGTGCCTAGGAAGTCTCACGAATTCTTTTTTTTCCTGCCGTTGCTAACACCAGTTGAGCTGTGCTGATACGGCTCCCCGTATCGCCCACGGGAAGGGTTGGTAGCCGTTGCTGCTGGTTTTGGCGGCGTGATGATGATAAGCCGTGGTGTAAGCGAGTGAGGTTATATGATGCTCTTTTTATTTTACAAGAGCTGAATCAGTGCAGGGGGTGTGTGTACTTGTCGGTAAAAATAATAAATAGAAACATCTCTGTGTAGATGGGACCCTTTATTTGGAAAATAATAGCTGGTGCTGGCCCTTCTCTAGTACCTTCTATAGCCTTGTTTATCTGCTACTTTCCAGCTTAATATACAGTGCTGGTGTTGGAATGTAGCAGCACTTCTGCTGGGCTGTAACCCTTCTGATCCGACCCAGCGTGGACATGCTTGCTCTCGCATTTAACCTTCATTTAAATGAACATGTGTATTTGTCATAGAATAGCAGGAAGCTAAATAGCGTTGCTGTGTTTCTTTTGTAGCTACGGGAGCATGTCTTCGTGTATTTCATGTGCTACATATACTAGTACATTTCCATTCATTTTACATGTACCATCCACATGTCGGGGTTTGCTTTTTTTTTTTTTAACTTGGCTTAACTGCAGAAGCTGTAGTGGACTTCTCAGGTGAGTCCTCTAGTGGAGAAATACAGCAACAGAGGAAAAAAATCTGGTGACATTGCTGCACCACCTCACGGAGCAGCATTTGCTCTGACAAAACACGCTGCTTTTAGACTTGAGTTGTCAACATGTCATTTTTTTTTTTTCCCCCCACCCCCCCATCAGTATATAAGCCATAGGTAAGGTGATGAGATGTTTTTTGTATACATGCTGTTAATGTGGGAGATGCATTTGCCGTGCAGACACTATAAATGCAGAGCAGGACAGAAAGCGTAGCAAATCTGACATAATACTGAGACACGAATAAACTGACTGCTCTGAAAGGATGCCATGGAGTGCTGCCTGGTGGAAAGGATCTTTGGTTCCTAGGATCTGAGCGCAGACACGCAGGGATAAGCTTTTAGCTGTAAGGTGCTTCTGATGAGCATCGATGCACTCGGGATTTAACATTTGCAACCTTTTCTTCTTTGAAGTTTGACTTCAGTATATTCTTTCCCGATAGATTTATCTCAAGGTGTTTTTTAGCTCTGTGATTACATTAAAACACTTAAGTTTTGGTTCAGGTGTACTGCTGTTTTTAACCTACCCTTGTTGTAACTCTAAAATTTAGAGAGTCTTATCTCTAGATGCTGTTTTTTTTGTTGCTGTTGACAGTACACCAGGCCTAGGTGCTTTTTTGTGTTCTAGTATCTTGCTGCTGCTGCCTTTCTTGTGTAATGAGAACACTTGAAAAAAAATTCTGTAGTGGTTATATGCTACATGGTGCTGCTGAATCCTGGCAAAGGGGTTGCTCCAATGACTCCCATAGCAGTGCATGATCTTGACTGTAATGCTAACTTAAATTAGTCAAAACATGGACACCTGAATATGGGGCTAATAAAACAGTCTGAAATTACGGAGTGACGGCATAACTCCTTCCTGTAGCAGTTGGAGAGATCGTATACAGTCCTGAATAAATTACATTGCTTCTTAACACTAGTGCTTCCTGATGAAGCTACCCTGGGCAGGTGTTCACTGTCCTGCCATGTCAGTCCCTCTGCGGTGGCTGTGTGCTCTGGTGCCTACTTTAGTCTGAGGCTTGAGCAAGTGCTGACTCTTCTCTTGGTGTCTGTGGCATCCTTCCTTATCTCCAATAGCTCCCCTGCCTTGCAAAAAAAAAGTAAGCCCCTGCTGCCTGGCTTTCTTGTGCTTTAGGGCTGTCGTTAACTCCTGTGAGCTCCCTGGCAGCTTGAGTGCAAACCTTCTCAGAGCTACAGTCAGGTAGTCTTTAACGGCTCTCTTCAGAGGAAAACTCTGTGATTCTGTGGGGTTTCCCCCACCCACAATGGTTTTTAATAGTTGCTGTGGCATTTTCATAGATCTAGGCAGAATAAATCCCTCAAATTCATTTTTGTTGCTTTAAACTCTGTTGCTCCCTAGCACTGCTTGTGTTCAAGTCAGGGATCCCGCCTCATTCTTCTCTTGCATGTGGCTTCTGTTGTGAACCATGGAGTCTGCTGTGCAGCTGGTCTCCTCCCTACCCAGCTAGCCTCGACATGGTTACAGGGTGAGCATGACCCCTCAGTCCTGCCTGATGCTCCCATGTCCCCTTGCTTCTTGGCAGACTTCCTCAGACCTTCTTCAGCTTTCCTTTTGTGTCTTAAAACATGCAACACCCAAGGGGGGAGAGGGGCAGGCAAGGGGGAAAACTTTTACTTTCAAACTTTGTCACAGATTGTCTGCATGTACTTTTCACAAAAGCTCATGACTTCATTCTGAAGTCAAAGCAGAGCAGCTGTTCTCTGTCATGTTTTGTAGGTGGTGTATGACCAGTTAATTGACTTGGACTAGAAATACCGTACTTGTAAATTGCCTGTGGACAGAGTCCTTGATCAACAGAGAACCTCAGTCAGTGACTCTTAGGAAAACAATGATAAAAAAACCCTAGAACCACCCCCAAAATAAATAAGTAAAAACCCCTACTTCTCTGGGCTATTACTGTATTTGAAGAGTAGCTGCAGTGAGGGATTTGGATTGTGTTACTCTGTGTGTGAGTATATGGAGGAGATGCTTTGGGAAAAGAAAGGTATGAGGCCAGTGAAGTGACTGGAGCTTAGGGTGGAAATAATGAATTTTGCCCATGCATGTGGCTTTCTGCACTCCAACATGCAAATAACAAGTAGTACGGTGAGCTTGGAGTTTGATACCAGATTTGTTATCAGTAGCGTATAGGTGTATGTAAACAACGCGTTGCCTACCCTCAAGAGCCCGAGTCAAAGACTACAATTGTGGTGAAGATAGAGGTGCAAAATGAAGTCACAGCTGTTCATGCTCTAAACTTTATTATTCATAGCAG
This sequence comes from Balaeniceps rex, assembly GCA_013401315.1. Taxonomy (NCBI): domain Eukaryota; kingdom Metazoa; phylum Chordata; class Aves; order Pelecaniformes; family Balaenicipitidae; genus Balaeniceps; species Balaeniceps rex. The sequence continues at coordinate 86,291 of VYZW01046205.1, forward strand.
AAGATGAATTTCTAATTATTTCTAACTTTCTCCCAGGAGAGTCATCTTCAGCTTTCGGCAGGGGGATTATGGCAGAGCAGGACCTTCAGCAGGAAAGGGTAGTGACCCGCTAGTGAATTAGCAGGAGTTGTCGCTTGCTGGAGAAAGGAGAGCTCTTCAGGGAGGCTTCTTCTTCCTACCCTTCTTGTCCTGCCGAAACTCCCTTGAGAGCCCGGGGAAGGAAGTGGCGGGGGGGAAAGGGAAGGAAGAGCTGGAAATGGCTTCCTATTGCTCTGATGCTGTTTTGCAGACTGACCACAGGGCGGCAATGCGAGACACCCTCCAAGGAAAATTGGCAGCCTGGGGAACCTAGGACAGAGAGAAGGTGGCAGTATTCCCATGCTGTTCTTGCTGCTGCTCGACTCTTGCGAGCTGGGACACCCGTCTTCAACAAAACAACTTTGTAACTGGAACTGAAGCGAATGGACAGTTTGAAAATACTCTTATATAAGAGTATGTCACAAAAAATGAGGAAGCACATCAGTATTTTACTAGCAGCATACTCTTTTTTTTCCTCCCGCTTCACCTGTAACAAAGGACAAATACATAGTATGTGTCATAGTCTAAAACCTAATTACCTTGTTTCAGCAAATACCTGGACTAGGGGGCCCATCCACCCACCTCTGTAATACTGCAGTGAATCTGGGCTCTCAGTTTGACTGGCATGTTCACACAATGTAACTTGTCTTCAGCATCTGTTTGTTGCCTTTGGAGTGGGTTGGCATGTTTCAAAAATGCCCTACCTGCTGTGGAGATCATTAGCTATTTTAAGAAAGCCAAAGTAATGGGCAGTAGTGTTGCTTGACATCTTGACTATTACACTTAATTGCTGTGTAGGCAGCTGCAGCAATTGGGCTTTTGATATCTTAGTTGCTGGGAAGAAGGGGGAGAGAATGAAGAGGGTAGTAAGCAGGCAGATACTGGTTTTATTTTCTTTCGTTTCTGGTGAACCTACCTGTTCTTACAGTTGAATTGTATATCTTCCCCATCCCTCTCCCCTACTTAGCAGGTTAAAATTACACAAAAGTTTTCCTCTATCTCCTTTGACTTTTTTTAGTAGGCTGAAACAGACTCCTCACAGTATTATGCCTAGCAGGGAAGGACCCTTGTGTCGGGGCTGGTGCTGGAGAGAAGACCAAAGAGTTGGAACTAAAAGACAAGACTGGAAAACCACAAGATCTAGCGTTGCCTCTCCTGTAGGAGTCAGCTTTTTTTTTTCTGCCTTAAGCATTTCCATAAGAATTACTGGATTTTGAAGTGTGATACAGACAGCGTTTGAGAATGATACCCTCTTGGCTGACCTTTGCCACTTTTCAATCTTAAGACTCGAGAGTGGTCCTCTTCTGACTTTCTGCCAAGTGTGGGATACGTGCCTGGCTTGGGTATGGGGGGAGGTAGAAGATTATTGTCTACTACAAAATAGTTTAAGCCTTTTTATAGCAGATAGTTGTTAGCTAGGTGAATTTGGCAAAGTTGTCCAAAGTGAGTACTAAGTTGATGGCAAGAACAAGGGACTCGAAAGCCTCTTTGTTTATACAGGCTTCTGCGGTGTATCAAGTGGTGTGCTTGAGTGAGTGTATGTAATGGTTAACTCTGCCACTCTTGTTCCCTGAGCTGTAGAGCTGCAAGCCCGAGTGCTGAAGCAGGGCTGTGGGCAGGACCTTGTGTCCATGCTGGGACTGGCAGGCTTCAGTGGGATTTGGCTAGCCCCCCTTCAGTGGGCAGGAATGGTGGCTTAACCTTTAAGATACGACTTCTCCTCTTTGCTCCCGTTACCTACTTAGCAATATGCTCTTCTCTCTGGGCTGTGTATCTCTCCTCATTTGTTCACTGTGTGTATGTATACATGTGGATGCATCATGTATATGAACAGGGAGATGCTTGTAAACTTCAGCATGAGAGCAGATTGTCTATCCTTCAACTGTTGAGAAAGAAGAAAGGAGAACCTGTTGTGATAAAATAGCATTATTGCTCTCCACTGTTGTAAAAACCCTCAAAAGTGACTGACTCTTTTAAAGATGTCCATTAGATCACTTAGAATAAGCTGTTAAATTGATTGAAGTATGAATGTGTGTATATGTTTGCTTTCTTAAAATACATCATACATACTGTATTTTGTAATGATGGAAGTTCTTGCTTTCTTTACATATTCCTTCAGGAGCTGGTTTCTCCAATTCCCTTGTTCCAGAACCATAATGCTGGCAGTTTCCCCCCGAAAATTACTTTGGTGGTTGTTGATTATTGATCAAGTAACTTGTCTTGCTTTTTGTCAGACTCTAGCCAGAGCAGGCTGCTAATTCTTTGAGCCACAGCTGTCCAGACCTCCTCTGCTACAAGTCTGTGGCAAAGTAAGAGTTGCTTATGTGGAAGCAGTTGCTTGATAGAGTTGCGTATGCCAGCCTCTGCACAGCTTATCCGAGGGTAGCAGGAACTACTGGGCACCAGGTTGTTCCCTTCAAAACCGCCTGCCCAGTGGACCAGCAGGAGTATCTCTGGTGTGCATTCTGTAGAAGAGCTGATAAGAAGGTGAAAGGGGGGTGGCGGGGAATAAGAGGGAGGACAGATAGGCAAAATATAACTAGCTATGTAGAAGTGGAACAGGAAAGATGCCAAGTAAAAATACGGAAAGTAAGGCAAGATCTGTGTAAGTGGAGGACCTGTACTTTGGGAGCACTAGTGCAAATACTGGTGCTGGAAATGAAAATGCATCACCCCTTGTGAGGAGAGGGGAGGGAAAGAAGCAGAAGGCGTAAAGGAAGGGTCGTGAACCCTAGAAATATGATTGTGAGGAACTACATAGGAACTGTTGTTCTGCTGTTTCTCACATCTTTTTAATCCTGGTTCGTCCACTTGCAAGACAGTCCTTGTGCTTCAGTTATGCAAATATCTAAGGAATAATAATTAAAACCAAAGGTATGTGCAGAGTATGGATACAATAGGGGAATGTGTTCAGTGGAGTTGATGTGTTTGAGACTTAGAAAAATAAATCGATGTTTGATAGCTTTTAATATATAGGAAACTACAAAGCTTGATGTAGAATAGTGCTAGTTGTTTTATAACCAAGATAACATTCTTTAAGCCTTGTTTTCGTGTCTTAAAATCCCCAAGAAGGATCAGAAGTCTTGCAAGAGCACCCAGCAGACTAGGAAGCTTGGGGGGTGCTCAAACTTAAATTCTAGGATTATGTATGCCCCTGAAACTTCTGTCTCACCTTTCAATAAAACTTGTGATGCTTTATGTTCTTGGAAAGATTGTGGGCAGCCATAAGTGTGATGGGAACTTGAAGAAGTCCTAAATAAGCTTAATGAGTCTGGTTTTATATTTTTTTATTCTCCCTAGAAATTCTAGGAAGAATTTCTTCCTAGTATTTTGCCCAGTTGCATGGAGACTGACACTTCCCCTTTCTCATTCCCCAAGTAACTTCTGAAGTCTATATTCTCCTAGCCAAAATCCTCTTGGAATGGGGTGAACCAGCACACTTTTGTAGGCTAGGAGTATGCCAGTTACTTCAGTTACTGCTGAATGGTGATAACCACCGACCGGATCGCATCTTTATACCTTGCAGCTAAAGAAAATGGTCATCTTCAGTAGTGGTAGATATTTTCCAACAATTTCTGATGGCGTGCTTCTAATACGGTGATACCGTTTGTCCTCTAAGTCCAGAAAACTTGATTATGTGGTCCCAAATCCTCTACAGAAATCAAATACTTGCATGTTTATGCTTGTGTTACCCATTCTCTTGCTATTGCTCTTGGTGACTAAGTACTTCATCAGACTAATTTAGGTAAATAGTACTTGCCAGTGGCAGTGAAAAATGTTTGTGCTTCTGAACTTTAGGTTGCCACAAGAAGGAATTTGAGTCTTCGGGCTCAGTGTCCCTCTGCAGCTTCCAACTTAGTATGTCAGCTGATGTTTTGACACACTTACCTGGCAGGGAAAATCCTGCCTGATGCTGCATGATGCCAGAATCTTCTTTTTTTTTTGCCATCTCCAGGAGGAAACACCCCCTCCTACCTCCATTAAAATGGCTTGCTTTCGCTGTTTGCCCTGTTGTGCTCTTTATTTAGTTACTGTTGACCACGTGCCTTCTCAGTACCCTCTTTCCTCTTCTGCTTCCAGTTCCTGTGTAGAAGGAAGAACGTCATCTGTCTACAGTTGCAAAGAAAAGCATGGTTTCCTTGCTGAGGGATGGAGCTGCTTATAGTGACAACCTGTCTTTGGGCATCTGAGCCTCTGGTAGTCATCTTCTTGAGTTACGGCAGAGGCATGAATGATTCTGCTTATTTGCCAGGGAAGAGTGGCCCAGTTCCTCAGTGGTGCTGAGCAGCAGCTGTACTTTCTGCTCTCTTCAGAGAACCCAGATAACATCTGTTACATGTGTAAACATCAGCCAATTCTTTGGGCTGACAAGGGGAAAAGGAAGTACTTACCTACGTACTTCAAACTAATAGTTTAAGTTAAACTTAAGGTGACAGGATAGTCTGTCTTAAGACCCGAGTAAGATGACTACAGTAGGTAGGCATGGAGAGGATAGTCTTTCTTTCTGGTATCTTTACTTTAACAAAAAAAAAAGGTACTTTCTATCTCCTTTCTTCTGTCCCCAGTTTAACCCCCTACTTCCCCTTTAGGTGTTTGGGGTTTTTGGAAGAACAGTGGAAGCAAATAAACCCACTATTCCTGACAGAGTGCTGGGGACTGACTCATGGGGAAAGAAACCATCTGAATGTGAATGCCACAGGCAGTGGCATGAAGTGGCTTGCTGAGGCACTGCTGGTGATGTAGGCTTCAGAAAATAAGCCATCTTCCTCTTGCTTTGCAGTTCAACAGTACTGTACCTTCTGTTGTGTTTATGGAGTACTGAATGAGCACTGCAATATAGCTGCATCCTCTTTCTTCTGCCCACATACACTTGGGATGGCGGGAGAGAAGAATGGTCAAAAACAAGAACTAAATTGATCTACTACTTCACTGCCAGTCATAGTGCCCTTCAGCTTCAGGTGGCCTTACAGTACTCCAGTTACTGCTTCTGTAATAGTCCACAGTAGCACTACATTTCTGACTGGCAAATGTAGTGTAGTTTTCTGTTTCTGCTGCTGAACTGCATGCTGTGAGGTTACTTATTTCTCTCATGTCTCCTTCAGCAGTCCTTTAGAAAAGAATTGAGAAGAATGTATTGTGGAGCAAGCTTCTTTTTCTGATGCTGCAGTAAAATGAAGACCAGAACTGGAGCGATTCCTGAAACCCCAGACAAAAAAAAAGTGCATTATTTGTTCGTAACAACTCCTTTGAATGACTGACTTGAACCTTGCACCTCAAATTGGACTTTTATGGTAGTGATGATTAAGAGTTGCCTCTGTGGCTCCTGTGTTCTCCAAGGCCAGCAGAAGTGTTGATGCAGTACCACTTCGGGGCAGCAGAGCACGTGTGGCAAACAGGTNAGCAAATAAACCCACTATTCCTGACAGAGTGCTGGGGACTGACTCATGGGGAAAGAAACCATCTGAATGTGAATGCCACAGGCAGTGGCATGAAGTGGCTTGCTGAGGCACTGCTGGTGATGTAGGCTTCAGAAAATAAGCCATCTTCCTCTTGCTTTGCAGTTCAACAGTACTGTACCTTCTGTTGTGTTTATGGAGTACTGAATGAGCACTGCAATATAGCTGCATCCTCTTTCTTCTGCCCACATACACTTGGGATGGCGGGAGAGAAGAATGGTCAAAAACAAGAACTAAATTGATCTACTACTTCACTGCCAGTCATAGTGCCCTTCAGCTTCAGGTGGCCTTACAGTACTCCAGTTACTGCTTCTGTAATAGTCCACAGTAGCACTACATTTCTGACTGGCAAATGTAGTGTAGTTTTCTGTTTCTGCTGCTGAACTGCATGCTGTGAGGTTACTTATTTCTCTCATGTCTCCTTCAGCAGTCCTTTAGAAAAGAATTGAGAAGAATGTATTGTGGAGCAAGCTTCTTTTTCTGATGCTGCAGTAAAATGAAGACCAGAACTGGAGCGATTCCTGAAACCCCAGACAAAAAAAAAGTGCATTATTTGTTCGTAACAACTCCTTTGAATGACTGACTTGAACCTTGCACCTCAAATTGGACTTTTATGGTAGTGATGATTAAGAGTTGCCTCTGTGGCTCCTGTGTTCTCCAAGGCCAGCAGAAGTGTTGATGCAGTACCACTTCGGGGCAGCAGAGCACGTGTGGCAAACAGGTTAGTCAGGTTGCTGCTGGTTCAGGTGACTTGTAAATGTGATACTCTTCTACTCCAGCCGGTTGAGCTGCTGGGAATGCCAGTCCAGACCTTAAGTCAAGTTATTTATTAGATGCTACAGGTCAACTTCTGTCTCCAAGCTTTCCTGCTTCCTATGACATGCCCTGTTTGTCTCAGGTGGGATTCCTGCCCAGCTCCTCTGCTGCAGCTCCTGGTTTACAAGGGAAAGTCCTGAAACTACAGAGCTGGATGTTTAGGGCTCTGTTGAGCAGCTGGCAAGGATAGCCTCTGTTTTCTCAAGGGCATGTACTACATACGGATGAGTTGATATGTATCAGTTATTCCGTGAAGAACACTTGTACTCCTTTTTTGTGTTCTAGAGTGCTGCAATAAATGGAATGA
>VYZW01046210.1:5565-29562 GCA_013401315.1 Balaeniceps rex
TTTTAAAATTAATTTCTTACGATACTGAAAACCTGATGTAACTCTGTGTTTTATAATAGCAATGCACATCATGCTGAACTGGGAAATTCTTGTTAGGCTGTTAGTGAGGAGCGCTGCAGCTCACGCTCTGGCAAACAGCTTTCGCATTTAAAACGTTTTAACATTCTGGGAGCTCGTTCCAGATGCCACTCTGAATGCGATGCATAAGCCCCTACAATTGTGACAAACAAAGGTTTGACAAAGCAAAAAACACAGGCACTATGAAAAAAGTCCCTCTGCTAGGTGGCTTTCAACTGAATAATATGGCAGTAATTTTGACCCAGCCAGACTAGTAAATACTTGAAAAATTAAGATACTACAAATCATATCCAGTTTACCAGAAGTACACCCCTCCCACTGTTCCAAAAGGCAAAGTCTTAGACAAAACAGATTCATATGCATTTTTTTCCCTTAGTCATACAAAAAGCAGGAAGCCACTTGATGCATAATGTCTGAGAGCATGAATTTTGAAAGTCTATTTCCAGGTCAGACCAATGCCACCTGGCAAACAAAACACAGAGATTAAGAGTTTAACCCCAAATAGCAAAGAACAGCAGAGCAACCAATTACTGCCAACACTTCTACTGGAAACTACTGTACTTCTGGTTAAGTCATCATCCAAAGTTTGCATCTAATTTAGCTAGAATTCTCTCCAGAGCAAAGACACCAAAAATGGAAGTGGGCATTTATCAATTCATTATTAGCCTTATAACCGCCTCATGAGTCTTGCATCCTCTAATAAAGACAGAATTGCTACATTCTAGTAGGTGATGGTAAGTATTGGCACTCACAAATCTCAGGAAATTCAGAAAAGTAAACTGTAATTATCTTAACTTTCTGTGTCTGAAAAACATTAGTCAGGAATTTAGCACTACACCTGTGTAATGGGAAGAGTATCCTGAACTAGAAAAGATATTGTGATAAATACTAAGTTGACCATGTGATGTGTGCTAATAATGCCCTCTTTTCCACAAAATGAATTTATTTGTAACATCAGGAGTTTCTCTTTTCAGATTTTTTATCTGGCAGTCTACATGGGTATAATTTCCAGGATTCATAACTGAAGAATCAAAACTTCCAAACAACAGATAAGCTTTCATAAAACAAAAATCAATGTCAATATTATTTTCAGTTCTTTGCTACTTAAGAAAGTTGCCTGCAACTCACCAATATTCTAACATCAACTTACTAAATCCATGATCACTATAGAGATAGAAAATTATTTTCATGGAAACGTACTGTAATATTCAAATGTTTCCTAATTCTACAGATAAGCTCTTTAGGGGAAAGGGCCATTTATTTTTTATAGTTTAGAAGCTGCTGAGCATGTTACTAGTGTTTAGGATAATATATTAATACACATTTTTTGCATTTCACAGCAAGGTTATCACACCAAAGACATAATCAAGCCATGAAATGAGATCTGCATTCAGCATACACACAAACAGAATAATAGTTTTAATATTAAACTGTTTGCTTTAAAACAAACAAGTCCTCCACCTGTACTGCAAGTCTTAAGCCACTGTAAAGGTATGAAAAGTCATCCAGACATATGGACTACAAAACCTACTGACCAGGCAGGTTCCTCTGACACAGCTTAAAATACTCTTTGCACTAGAGCTTTTGATACATCTCTTATCTTCTCCTCTGTGCACTGCAGTTAACAGGTGAACCTGTAAGCAAGATATTCCATGCCACTCACCCTTCACAGGCACAACCGCTACCAACATCGACAGGATGTTCACAGCTGTTCTCTTTTTCAAGTAAGCTGGGTTAATTTTTAGAGAGAGGACAAACTCACAATTTAGTTCCAAAAACTGCTACCTAATGACGCTGAGAGAAATTACACAGTTTTAGGACTAACAATTTGGAACACAGGTGCATTTAAGAATTGTCACCTTTTAAAATCTTCAGCTTGACATAACCATGTTTATCAAACACTGAATGAGGCTTACAGAAAGGCCATGTGAAATCAAATGTAAAGCTGTAGGCTGAGATACTGTTTAATAAAAGCAGGTGTTGGTCAGAATTTTACCTCCATATTATTGTAGTTATGGCTATGTAGTTACTTTCTTTCAGCAGAAACTTGCAGCTTGCCTACTGAAAGCTGGATAATTTTATGGGATGATGTTGAATCCAAGACTGAGGATTTTCTCCAGACACCATACAAAAGGCAAGAATAACTTCACCAGTTTTATGCCTGCATTCTGTTTCAGATATACGTGCTTCTTTGAATCTTTCTCTCACTAGTGAGAACAAAGTTACACCCTTTAAGGGTTTCCAATGGATAAACAAGCATAATGCCCTGGCATTATTTCATGCATTACAACGAGGCACCCCCTTGGCCATTCTCAGAGCAGTAGATTGCCACCTTTTTCCTTAATTTGGGGAAAAAGTCAAAGGATACTTTCTGAAAGTCCATGGCAGAAAAAAATAAAAATTAATTGCAGTTTTAGGTTGACAAGAAGCTTCTATTTCTCTTTGTAATGTGTGAACCTATTTTGCGTAATATTAGTAATTTAAGAACTGTTAAAGATACAGCTTTAAAGCAATCTCAGTTGAATTCTAGGAAAAAACTACGCCTATTTTAAGCAATTACTAGATACAGCAATTCAGTTGCTGCAGAACTTGTGCAGTTGAAATTTGTGTGTAAGGTCATTATATGACTTCAAAACCCTTCAGCCAAATCAACTGTAATTCATGCTTTTAAAGTAAGTTTTACTTTGCTCTACACAATGGTAACCTGGTTCTGTAACTGATTTCTACATAGCCCTTTCAATTAAACAACATTGCTCAACATACCATTTCTCCCTTTAGTGGAAGAGACTTTAGTGGAAAGCTTTTTCTATAGTGAAATATACATCTTACTTCAATTAGAAAAGAATACTCGATACCCCTATTTTACTGCCATCCACTTCTCTATTTTTCATAAAAATGTATGACTTTGAAAGCAAACGTACATCTTATTCAGAAACATTCTTGTCAGTCTTCAAGAATAGCAAGGGGAAGTAGTAATATCAGATCAAGGATATTTTATCTTGATACTTAACTTATTATGTGATAATAGGCATCAAATAGACAAAGTCATAGAAGCCCCAGTTTTCAGTAACAAAAGCATCAGATGGGATTAGCTCTAATGTTGTTTCCAAACAGCTTATTTTCTAACTGCAGGGCTAAACATGCCTTAAGTCTCCAGCTGCAGAACATAAGAAATGCTTACAACATACAAATTAGATTCTTTAAAATTGACTAGTTTTTCATGACAAAGCTTGTAAGTAATTGCATGAAAAAAGCCGTGGTGGATCACACCAAACATTCACCTAACTTAGTACCCTCCTACAGAGGCCAAAAGCAGGTATTTAGGCAAGTCTATCAGAACAGGGCAAGCATATACAACACTTCCAACAAATACTTACCCACTTTCCAAAAACTAGCAACTTGGGTAACGAAGAGAAGTTTCTCTGCCATAAATTGTCCCAGCATCTTCAACTTTTTACTTTTAGCACCCGACTGTTGTGTTTTAATTTAAAAGAAGCAACTGTTTTGTTAAAGGTACAGATAAACTTACAGATGAAGTCTCTTCTGTTAAGACAGTTAACATTTACTTTAAGCTACATCCATTTCTTTGCATCTCTATACAAACTTTCAGGTTCTCAACACTACAAGTTTGCAGATGCAAACTTTAAAGCAACATATTAAAAAACGCTTACTCACTACACTTCTTGTACTCTGCTTGTATCAAGTGTCAGCTTTACAACAGCTACAACCTGACCACATCCCTCTGACTGCGGTCACAGTCACACAAAAAAGTTCAACCACCAGCTGGTCCTGAGGCTCCTGCGAGAAACATCAGTAAAGGCACCAATTACCTGCATCAGTTTTCTTGAGAGCTCATTAGTAAGAAATTCCTCTTCCTTTTCATAGTTTACTGCAAGTGTTTCTTTTTCTTTCTGCAGAGCTTGAATCTTCTTAAATAGAGTATTACTGATGAATTCCTCTTCCTGCTCTGCCCTTGCTTGCTGTGAAGTAAAGACATAGTTTTAAGAAAAAACGGAGCAAGTTTCCACATTAAAAGCTGCAATTATTCCATTCCCCTTTAAATGACTCCCACCTCTTTTTTTTTTTTTTTAAATCTTGTCCATGTCCTGGAGAACAGTAGGATGGATCTAAGTCCTGTTAACTTTTAAACTTTATAAAAGCATTACTGATTTACAGATACCTACTTTTACCTACTCTATTGCTAAAAACAAACTCCTCTCTAAACATTCTCCACTACGAGCTGAAGCACAGCTCTGAGACTGCTGCATTCAGCACCGTGCCTTCTTTCCAGATCCCTTAGACTGCAGCCCTGCTTTCTACAGTCAAATAACACATTTATTCTTTCACCCATATATGCCTTGCTTCTGAGCTGCAGGCAGCATGGCTCATCTCACGAGGATTTCTACCCAACCACCAGACCAGGAAAACATACTTATATTACTTCTCAGAACTCTTACTTCAGTACATAAAACATCAACTTTAAAAAATGCCATGTGGTAGCTTTACCCTGAGGATTTCCAGATTTCAAAAGAGGAGAGCTACTCTGGAAATCTTCCCCAAGAAGAATCACTAGAGAAGACAATTTCCACTTCAGCTCTCCTATAGCACCTAGGCACTGCTCAACAGAAAGCCAGCCTGTGAGCTCGCTCCCTCACATTCCCTACAGTTCAAGGGTTTGTGTGTATTTTTTTTTTTTAAGAAACTTGATAAATGCAACACAGAAGTTATCTTTTGTAAGTCTGCTCTAAAAGGCCACAAAGGGTATTTCATATGGGCAAATGAAAGATCACAGATACAAACTGGTAGAGCCAACTCTTAATTCCACAGTCCAAAGAGAGCCCAGAATGACAGAAATGCAGAATTCCCAAGCCACCACCTTTAACAAGTGAGACAACGTAGTGTTGAGGAGCGTTTTCATCCCCTGCTATAAAATCCACATCACTTGAACCGCAGATTTGTGATTTGCTTTGATTCTAATAAAATGATACCAGCTTATAGCTTACAATATGTAAAGATTCACTAAGTTTTATTTCAGTAAAATTTGATAGAGGAAAATTTAAGAACTGAAACAGAAGCATAATTAGAGTTTTACTGAAAGCTTAGCTTCCATAATTTTCTGCCCAAAATGTGCCAAAATAACCATCTCTTTATACATATTGTACACTGGAAAATGCTCAAAAGGTTTCATTATGTCAGTGATTTTCAATTGGAATGATATATTCCCTAGTACTCCCAAGAGACAATTACTTAAGCAGAGACGCCTTCCATGCCTACAAGAAAAGTTACTTAAAGAACATAAATGTCTTTAAAGTTAGTGGAACAATAGGACAATTGTAAATTTTCCTCATGATATCACCAGTATCATAAAATCTAAAGCAGTGGTTTGGAAACTTCTCCGTTGAGTCCCCCTTCCCATCAAGTCCTTCTCTTTACATCCTTATCTCTGCCTTCTTGTGTCTTCTTCCATCTCTAAAGCTTTCTTGGCTTGTCCCTTTCCCACTATCTGCCACCAGCTCCCTTCTCCCCGTCACCAGCAGACTGGCACAAACCCAACCTGGGAAAAAAAAGGGAAATAAAAAAAAAGAAAGAAAAATAAAAGAAGGGTCTGGCACAGTTTATTAGCTTAGGAGCTTAGGTCCTGCACAGCACCTCCTCTCTGATGTTTGTGCATCTCAATGGCAGAGAACCGCTACCCCAGCACGTTCAGCATTGGTATTATCACTTGTCACATCAAGACAATGTAGAGTTGTCCAAGAGCTCTGAAGAAATGCCAGATTGTCAGCTCACATCTCAGAGGATTAAAACTCAAGGAATCTAACTGATCTCAATATCATCATCTATCACTAAACGTGGCTTTACTTGGAGCTACTAACAATCTTACATCTTCAGAGACATTTCGGAACAGAGTAAACAAGTCAAATTACAAGGGTTCATTGTCCTCAAATCGTTAAAATTCATGCATGCTGTTCCAAAATCAACTCTTCCATTGCCTTCACTACACAGGATTTCTACTGGTGTCTGCCTTTCACTGGTTCAGACAACAAAAGACAGTAACACAGACCAAGCCTACCTAAAATTAAATTAGAAAGCACTTCGTTCTAAAAAAGAATCAGGGTATTTCTACTTTGATTTCTGTTCATTTCTAACTTGCACAGATTTGTTCTGCTCATGCTTTGCACCAATGAAAGGCTCTAAAATCACATTATTACACCACCGAGCCTGAGCAACACTTCATAGCCAGATCCTGGTGTTACATTAATGATGGGTGCTCAGGCCAACGTGAACACGGGCTGCCAAGATCCCAGCCCACTCCCAGCCAAACAGCAATGCCCCTCCTTTGTGCTTGCACGGATGCTCATGCGGCCAGGCAGCAGGCCAGCACAGGCAGGAGGAGACACCCAAAAACTAATCCTTTCCCTTCCTCCTCCCATTTTTCTTTCCTGGATCCGCTTCCTAAACTGGCGTACCACACAGGCAGAGTGCTGGCACACGGAAACAAAGAACGAACCGCCACAATTTAGACCTGTTTAAACTGCTCTGCAACAAACCCCTCTGCCTACATCATGTAGGACACTGGTTTGTGTTCAACTGGCTCAAAGGAAGAGCCGAGTACAATTACATCTGCCTCTGTTATACAAAGAATGTATTTCTCAACTGAACAACAGGAACCCTATAAATCTAAGTATGAACTGTAATTCCAGATATCCACACATCCTATTTAATACAATGAATGTCCACTTAAATTACCCAAGGGTCAGCAATTTCAACACAAACATTTTAGTCAAAAAGCATCATACGGTTATTAAGACTGGGTACAAAAGCATATGATGCATTACCGTATTTCTTCTAAATCCACATACTTTCATTCTGAAACTTTCCCTTCATCTTGTTACTCATTACTTGGAGATAGTTCAATTACCTTAAGTAATAAAATCATTCATGTTTACCTTAATATTGCCTAAAATCTTGATATCTGTTACTCATTTAGCCCACAATCAAACTGATGTTGTAACACAGTCATTAAAAAAAAATATTTTTAATACTATTTCCTGCAGACTCTGTCACTGCAATATTTTTCTGGACATGTATACATTGTGTTCTCTTACGGATAATCTGCCACTTTATTAAGTATCTGCATTTGAAAAGAGGCTCTGATATGATCAGCAAAAAATGAGAAACAGAGCATGGAAATCAGAGACAGATTTCTGCGGGTCTTCTATGAGGGTACAGAGTTCTTGTTTTTTCTCCATTATTCATATCACATTCAACATCCAAGAACACTAACAGCAATTCTCTCTGTTCTGTGTACCATATTACAAAATAAATTGCTAAGGCACTGAGTGATATAAAGTGATAACACCCGATCAGTCAATCTCTGGAAACCTGAAACAAGCAATCTACTTCCACCACAGATTTTCTGCATAACAGCAGCCACATCCACCTGTCTCCTGTGTCTCAAAACTCCATGTATAGCTAACTCAGAGCATTTCATGGATGCATTCACTAAGGAAAATCTGTAATTATTGTAGTCAAGACCATAAATGGCAACGACTATCATGTCACTTCGCAAGAAATCAAGGGCAGGGAGGGAGTATTGTGTATTTGAACACAGTCAAATACAAAAATTAAAAAAAAAAAAAAAAAAAAAAAAAACAAAAAATCACAGCTCTCTACGCTCCCTTCTCCCTGCAGTTAGTTCTTCTAAAAGCTTTACAAACCTTCCTGATACTGCACAGTAAGTAAGCAGGTTCAACAGCCACAATTAATACCTACTCCTTAGTCAATACCAGTACAACATTATCAGTGATCTGACATAAACAAGATCTTGCATTTTAATTTCAGCTCTCACTTCAGACACAACTTCAGTAACAAGCGTTTCACAAACTGCTCCAGTCACCTACACTCGACCACCTGAAAGCCAGATGCCAAGCATGCCTGGCTTGCATGCTGACAAAGCATCACCTGTGTCCAGTAGCATCCAGAGTAGAGGTGACACTAGATTTCAGGGGATCTTCTTGGAGACAGCCTACCAAGCACTGTTTTGATCTAATCCACTCCTGAAGGTGTGAGTCACATGACAATGGTGGCTTTACAATTCATACATCTTTTACGCTGCAATTTCTGTTGACAGGACCCGATGGACAATATAAGCCTGCAGACGGAGCTGAAGAGCAGTTTCGTCTGGTAGCTGTACACAAGAAACTCAATCTTTGCTACTGAATATAGACTGAAAGGTTGAAGCAGCTTTGGGAAGAGATGATCTCAGTTGCTGCACATGTTACACTGAACTAAAGCTGTCGCTTCAGAAAGCCGCCTTTCCCAAAGTCCTACTAAAAAATATGATGAGGTAAAAAGGGCGTGAAGTACAGAAAGTCACAATGGCATGATTTTAGAATATGCAGTTCTTGCATAAAATAAAATTTAAGTTTCCCAGTTCTCCTGAAGTACACACTCCTCCTCTAGCAGTATTAACTCAAGTTACTGCTCTGGCGTAATTTCTGGCACCAGTTTAAAACAGTACAGAAAACTACTGGTCTACAAATGCAATAAATATTCCAGTGAGCTGATACCTTTCCCTTACAAGAGGAACTTTTACACTGCAGCTCTCCCAGGCTGGAGCTATTTTTTCCTACAAACCTTCCAGCCGCACCTGAAACGAGCACACTGCATGCCATGTGCGCTTCAGACGAGGAGAAACATGAACCACCACAAGAACAGAAGTCAACAAGTAACTCAGAGACTAACGGCTCACACTACTGCCAACTATTGCGACTGCCCAGCAGCACTCTTCTATCTATAAGGGCTGAAGAACAAGGAAGTTCCACCGAAGTCCCAGTATGACGTGGGTGCAGCTTTCTCCCCAAGTAAAGGTACTTTTTTCAGCTGAGTGGCCTGTCTGCAGAGAAAAGAGAGTGAACGCTTTTGCGGTTAAAGTGGTGAGCTGGAATTCAAGTTCTGGGTTCAATTTGTAGTGTGATTTCCTGTTTAATCTACAGCAACCCCCAGGGTCACTTCCTCAGTTCTGACATAAAAGTACTTTTTTCTTTTTCATTTTTTCTTTTTCTTTTTTTCCTTTTCCCTTCTTTAACATGCATTTTCAGGAGTAAGAAGCCCCATAGAAGTCCTAGAAGCCCCATACTTTTGAAAACAAACAAACAAGCAGTATTACCTTGGTATGTTTCCTTCAGAACCCCAAGCTGTTGGGCTTTTTTTTTTAAAAAAAAAAAAAACAAAACACACAAACCTGGCAAATGAGAAGGAAAGGGGTTTGTTTGTTTGTTTAAAAAAAACACAACCTTAGAGGCTTATCAGATGTTGGACCTCAGCCTGATAACTTGAACTACTCTAAATGTTACCTATCATGTAACATTAAAGCCACATGCAGAACTGTCTCAAAACACAATTCCTATTACATTTCAGCTATTCAGTAGATGAGTTCTGCTGTAAAAGGAAAAAAAAATCTGGTTTTTATTACAATAATGAAAGAATATCTGTATGATAAGTAATTATTTAAAGTGTTAAAATACAGTTCCATTTATAATGGAACTCTATAATCTCCATTTATAGTTGGAAATTCTCTCTCCCCTTCACCTCCCCACCCCCTCCTTTTCAAAAGGTCAATTAGGTTTTGGCTGGACATGTCAAAATGCTTCTGTCACAACACTTCTACCGCTAACTGAAGTCACAGCAAGTTTTTCACTCGATGCCTACCAAGTGATCCAGCATATTGCCGTTTAAATCTGCAATGACCACAGACTGACTAGAGAAATAAGCTGAGTCAAATGACATAAGACATACATTTTTTCCCAAGTCAGTTTTAACCATGATCAGATGTTTTCAGCTTGACATCACTCATGCAGCCTTATGAGACCTTCTCTCAAAAATTCAGTTACCTTCAAGACATGGGTGCATACATCTTACAGTATGGAAAGCCACACAAGGAATAGCACTTTAAAAGAGCCCTCAGAATTGACCAGCTTCCTAAACACAAAAGTTCAGCAGTATTTGTACATGCTAAATAATCTCTTAGTATCAGCAATGAAGTAAATTGTTTGATGGTATGCAATTCCATTCCACTTCAGATTTGCAAACACTTAAAATAGCTTCTCTCTCTGCATTTTGATGTTGACCTGCAAGAGTCTTGCACAACTGAAACACGCAAGTGGTGAAAATTAAATAAGCAAGTTATGAAAACAGACTCATTTCACAAACATAAATATTTATAAAATTAATGCATTTGGTTCACTACAAACAAGGTATAACAAGCTTTATGAAATTCATAATTAATAGTCAATTCCTGAATGTATTTAAAATAATTAAAAATAATTTAAATGCCTTTCTTAAAAACAGATTAACAAAAAAAAAAAATCAGTGTGCTCTCTTGAAGGGTTTTTATTATATCAAAATACTGGCATTAAATTGCTAATAAAAATGCAGCACATGAAAAAGCCATTGTGACAACGAGTGTCAAGATGAGGTCTAAAAAAAGTATCAACCCTCATATAACTTTTATTTAGCATTTTAACCATGACCACACACTGTTATGCAAGTCTTAATGTAATTAAAGAACATATGGTAATAAAGCACCACAAAGGAAAGGCAGCAACTTCGTACTGGCAAACCTGTATTTAAACATTTCCTATTTTGAGCGCTCGACATTACGACCTCAACAACCTGACTATTCATTAGACATATGCTTTATAGCACTTATTTTTCAGTCACTTAAACATCATCATGTAGAACAAACTCCCAGACGGTTATCGGGGCTGGAGTCTCTGCTTCCAGTCCACAAGAGCTGTAACCTGAGCCAACAGAAGTTACAGGCCAAGGCAGGAATGACCTAGCAGGAAAATTAAATCTAGCCCACAGACCTTTCCAAATGGCTCTATTTCATGAAGCCGTTTCTCCATCTCATCACTCCACATGCACACGAAGTATACCTTTCCCGCACTTCTTGCGTTTTCAATAGCAGTGGATTTCCAATGCATGTGTAAAATGAGCATAGTGCATACAAGCAACAAGCCCAGCTCCCCTAAGTCTTCAACTTCACTGCATTACAAGCAGAATATTTCTTCAAAATACATGTTAAATGTTCCCCACAAGGATCGTAATGACCACACGTGCAAACACAGCCAGGAAGGCAGTAAGAATGGGGCCATATTACACAGCTCCCCTCTCAGCCCAGCAGAGGCAAGCGACCATTCCCAGCACAAAGGTCAGGCAACACCGCTCCAGCAGAAGGTACGTGAGCCTTGCTAGGGTCCTCCCCACTTACGTGAGTTTGTACCCAATTGACTGAAGCTTTATTTTGACAATGAGAGCCAAAACAGAAAATAAAATTACCCTGTCATATCAAACACTGAACCAAAGTTTGAAATACCTCTATTATACTTTACTGATGACTACCTGAAAGAGGTTTTTGCTTTACTCTCTGACTGCCAGTGACACTGCTGTTTTACAGGTGAATTTTTTGTACTGTAAATAGTTTGCTAGTTAATCAATAGGTGTAAAACAAATAGAATACAGAAGCACGTGGAACAGGTTTTGCTTTTGTTCAGCCACAACATAAAAGCTGCTGAAAAACGTAATAAGGATGCACATATACACATAAATAGATTTGTAGTTTTATGTTTAGTTTGCCTGAATTTTTGAACATGCAGGTTTCTGGACATGAAAGATAGGAAAAAAGAGATCAAATTGCTTATAGGTACTGTTGTAGCATATACTGTTTTATTTTGGTTTAAATTTATGTTCCACACCCTGCATGATCATTAGAATTATCATCCTTTTAAAATGCTGTGGTTTTGTTTGACTTGCATCTAAAATACTCAAGTTTAACCTAATCTGGTTGTGTCGTGCTACTTAGAAACCAATAATCAACAACAGCTTAAATCTCAGCAACACCACCACTCAGTACTAGAACCTACAAGAAATGTAGTACTGCGGCAAATCAGTCCGAATTATTCCGTAATAGCAGACATCTAATGCATAAATGCTTCTTAAGCTAAAATATTTTAACTACTTTTTTGCTTGTTTCCTGCCCACTGATAAGTCACCATTTATCTTTGATGTACCCACACATTAACTATAAAATACACTTTGCTGGACTGACCAATTAGCAAACTCAATATTGCACACTCCAAAGTTTCAGAGCAGGAAAAGCAAAAGATTCAGCAGAAGAATAGACTATTAGGTGACTAATTTACTACACAGCTTCTGTTCACAGAGGTATGTGTGTCGCTGTTAACAGGCACTGAGCTGTGTTTTAAAATAACAAACTTCTGCTCAAAACGCAACCACAGCAAACTATTGTTAAAAGTAGCTTTGCTGTCACAATTGTTTCTCTATTCAAAGGCAAAAGAGCTCAAACAAAAGCAGGGAGCAGAGATTTAATAGTCACCCCCCCAAATAATCTTCATGAAAATGCTACTTCACCTTATGTAGCTCAGGTGAATCACTGCAAGTACGCAAATATGAAACACTTGTTTTTCTTCATCAGAGTACACAATAAGAGTCAAAATATGATTCTGTTATGCCCAGCTTTTCCAGGCAGAAGGTGTCAGACCACTGCTGCGTGGCATCCCCCACGCAGTCCCACCGGCATGCCACCGGTATCAGCAACCCTCCCTGTTCCCTGGCAGAAGACCGCAAGTTTCCTCATTTCTAGACCAGGTCCTGAGCTCAAACAGCCTGCGTACTCATCATCCTTCTCTTCTAGATCCAAGTGGCCTTCAGCACTGGTAGATCCTTCTTTCAGGTGTGTATAACCTGTGGTATATATATCTACACCAATCAACCTGCTTTTAAATTTACTAAAACTGGGGAGGAGGACCACCACACCAAAATCCAGTTCTGGGGTTTCCAAACTATAGCATGAGACACCCACCATGTAATTTCTTGATTCCCTTTCTTAAAAACCTTTTTTTTTTTTTTTTTTTGGGTGGGGTTTTTGTTTGTTTTAAATAACTAGTTTAAATACAACTTAGATAATCATTAGGGATGGCAATATTTTTCCCCACACTAGCAAGGTGTCCCTAGTCACTCAACATAACTAACCTCTTAAGAGCGCTCCTTTTAAAATCTCCCTTAACTTCCTCTTACACACATTGGCTTTCTAGAGAAACGCTTTCTCAGTGATCCACAAGTGCTGGAGACAAAGCTTGCTATTGATTATAATCATACCTTGTTCTAAACCAACACATTCACAAAGTAAAGACCACACTGTCCATCCCACTGTTAAGACACATTAGCTCTAACTCCATCACAGCAAACAAGTGTTTCTCCTTATCCTTCCTAGGAGTCAGTGAGTGGAGTAAGGTTTTGGTTTTTTCTTCTCTGCAGTTTGGACATCTTACAGTGCATACCACAGTATGCTGAAGAACAATCTCTTTTTAGGCTTTCAAGACAAGAAACAGGTCTATCAATTTAGTGTATGAAAATATGATGAGGAATACGAAAAACCACCTCCTTTGCTCTGTATCCTCTGTCTCTGATCTCTGCAAACAGAGGTTTGCAGGATGTGGGGGGAACGCAATCACCCTTGAATATTCACCCCATTCAGAACTGGAGAAGGAGGTCTAACACAGAGAAATTATCAGGAAATGCCTACCCACCTTTCCACCCACAGAGCAAGAACTTCCAGTTACAGGTCTCAATTTTCAGAGAAAAGGGAGTTTTTTTGCAGATCTACATCTCAGGTTAAATTTACTCTTGGAAAAGGACTCTGGAGGTGTCCCTCCTCTTGACCCAACCAGGATTTCAGGGTCTGTGAGGACAAGGCTTTTGCCTAATGAATCAATTCCTGGCAACACTAGCCAGGACAAAATTTCTACTCTCCATTTTTAACAGATGCGAAAAACACATACTGCTTAAAGCTCTTGGAAAAACAGTGATTAAAAAACCCCTACATTTTGCAAAATTCACAGTAACTGCTTTTGCTGTTTATTTGAAAGTGAAGGGAAACAAAGTGGAAATCCCACCACTACAAAAAAAACAAACAAACAAAAAAAACCTTCCAACATCCTCTGTTGAAAGTAGAAATTAAACTGTAAGGCACAGAAAGAGGCGTAACTTCATACTACAGCCCATTAAACATTGTTGGGTTTTATCATGTCTGACTTGTTAAGAATCATTTATACTTTTATTCAGGACCGAAGTGTATCATTGTGGGAATTATTTATATATGTGGTAGGAGTTTTAAAAATTATTAGCATCAACAACAATAAAGGAACTGAAAACATCTTAGCTTTACAGCAATAAGCAGAAACATCACATTTTTAGGCAGTTTAAAGAACTATAACTTCTGAGAAAACTTTACAGATAGCTGAAACATTGCTAGGCCATTTCGATCTACAGCACAGCTGAAGAGATACTCATCTACCTCACTAAGCGTACCCCAAACCGAAAAACAGATTGCATGTAATATTAATGCACAGAAGATGAAATTTCAAACAAAGTCAAATTCAGAGTTGAGAGGGGGAAGAAAAGGCCTTATCCTAAGAGTTTCTCCATCAATTAGTTATCAGTCAACAAGCTGAGGGAATACCCTCTTTTCCAGGAACAAAACTGCTGCAGTAGAAGACATGAAGGGATAGAGGACTCTCAGGAGCTTAAAGGACTGTCCCTATAGGCAACGATTAGCCTACAATGTCTGTATTTTAACTGAAAAGTTGAAAAAAATTACAAACTCAAGTGTCAGGATTAAAAATTGCTTCAATGTTTCTGTAAACATTTTGCTTTAGCTTTCATCAAGGAGTCCTTGCACCTCACAGAGAGATGTGAAACCTGAACATCTGTAATTTGTGCTTTGGAGTCTCCTACTTTGACACTTGCCTTTTTACTGTGGAATAGATCACCTCAAATGTCTTGCCTTCATTTTTACTTCATTCTCTCATCCCATACATTGAAATGGGACAGTAACAGTCCACGTAACTAAAACTAAGACACCTGCTTCAGTCAGACAGAAGGACTTGACTGAAGAAGCGTTACTTGAGATGTTCCCTTCTGGACGTCCCCAGGCTGCTGCGCTGGAAGCAAGGCATCACAAGAATGTCTTCTGTTACGGATCCATGGGAACTTGCTTTATATTGTACTTTTTGCCTCTCTTCTAGAATATGTCCTTGTCTCTTTTCCATTCATTCTGTTTAGATCCCAAATCCTGTGCATAATTAAATTTGTACATTTTCTCCCTATTATCCTCCTCCTTCAGCTTTTTTTTTTTTCTGTAAGAGAAAGACGGAAAGGATTCACCTCTTGCTCTGCTGCTAAATTCAGCAACTTCCTCCTACCCCCCAGCCCGAAAAAGAGCAGTAAAGCAACTGTTCTTCTCACTGCTTTTACCAGGCTATGCTGAAATACATCAGATGTCTGCTGCCGACAATTTTCACCCCTTTGGAGGAGCACTGTCTTGCTCCTTCATTCCAACCACATTTCAAGACCTGTTTGTGAGAAATGGGCACTCCATCCTTCTGCAGCACCCCATAGATCCAGCTGCCTGACCAGCCTCGTCTGTAGCCACCGTGGAGTCACCGTTCCAAGCGCTTTCCGTTCTTCCAGTCCCCACCTGAAATCCCACCCAAGCACACCTTACGAGGTGCAGCATGAAAACAAGCACTTTTTTTGGAAGTCTCTAGCAGATGCATAAGCTTGCTCACCACAGCTGTGTGCCACACACCAGTATTATTTCTTCATTTACTACAAGGAGCTTTAGCACTGGCAGTCTACAGATGAAGATACACCCCGTATACCAACACTTAAACCTAAGGACTTTGAAAACAACAACTTCAATATTAAGTGAAGTCAGTATCAGCAGTAGGAGGAAACAAGCAATGAGGCCAAGTAAATGGAATTAACAAGTGCAAGAAAACCACAGACCATGCATGTACTCGGGGGGGCGGGGGGAGACTGAAAAAAAAAAAAAAACCAAACCACTTTTCTTCATCCTTTGAAATCAGCAATAAAATTCAAACTCCATTACAGTCAAAACCACAACTAAAATGAGGTATAGAACTTCCAGGATTTAAAAATTATTCTAAAGCCTTGTCTGTACTAGCTTTCCAATACTGGGATTAGCAACAGTGCTAGAACCTCTAAAAATACTTAATGTTTTCCTCTACCATCTAAATCAGCAGTTGTGAACAATGCAAAACTCTCAGTATTGGGAATACTCATTTGGGCAAGTGCCCTGTACTGTACTAGCAAAAAAATCATTAAAAAATTCTAGCAGATATACAGCAGTAGCATGCATTAGTATTTTTTTCTTTAGTCAAAGCAAGCCTGATAGGGTACAATGCAGAAAAAAATAAAACAACTCTCACCTTCAAAATGTTTTAAAGTCACTGGAGATACACTAAGAAAGAATGGCCATTAGTCTCAGTAAATGTTCAAATCCAACATTAAACAGCATTCTTAAAATAAAAGCTGACTATAAACCAGTTCTGACAAACAATTCAAGATACAACCTCGATGAGAAAGTTCACTTAAGAGAAAAGCAAAATTACTTTCTATGCAGAACAGCAAGCCCACAGAACCACCAAGAACTTTGCATTATTAAAAATTCCCAAATGTACCCTAAAAATCCCACTTCTTATTTCACTTCCATCTCCAAGTAATTCAGAGCAATAGACCAGTACTCCTACTGACTGAAGACATTCCACCATTATTAAACATGGGAACATCAATAAAGTAACGGATAAAGAAAGTAGAGCTGTTGTGTAATATTTAAAGGCAAGCAAGACACAGATGATTATCAGAGTTTGGTATCAACCCAATGGAAATACTGGAAACAAATTAATTTACTGCAGAAAGGACAGAAACATTAAAAGGGTCATTCAGTACAGTTTTATAGAGAACAAGTTGTGGCAGATAAGCATAGACTCATCTTTCAGCCAAGGACTATTTGTAATAAAGATAACTGCAAAGGTGTAGGATGTGTATATGGCACCCATACAACTTTTTTATTTAGTAATACATGCCATACATTATTTTAAAAAGGTTATAAAGTAATCAAAGCACACAGCAGGATTTCCAAAGTGGTCTACTGACCTCAAAAATACTCGTCAGTGGGAAATTTCATTAGAAACTTCACACCAACATGTACTAAGCATGATGTTGTTCAAAATATTCACTGTGCATTATTATTCAGTAAGTCAGTTCTGATAAACTCTGGGAGACTAAGATTAGCAAGACTGTAAAAAATAATAATAGAGAACAGACACCTTCATGTTTTGTTTCATTTGAAGCAAACCGAGTTCTACTAAAGCTGCGCTTCTGAAAAAAGGAACAACCCCACAAATCAAGGGTTTCTCTCAAAGAATTGACATGGAGAGAAGGAACAAACAACTCCATGTTAGCTTCACACACGAAGCTGTAACACAGACTGCTACCCAAGGTCCAACAGAGAGACAGCTCACCTTTGCTTGTACACCTCACCTGTACATAGCATTGGTGAAATTGATACGGGGCGGGGAGAAACTTCAGGGCTTGGTACCTCTTTGTAAAGAAAAAACAGAGGGGTTTCAGAAGAGAGCCTCAAAATAAAAAACAGAAAAAGGGAAAATACCCTTCCTGAGACTATGGCTCCACAACTATTAGCACCAAATCAAGTGCTACTGGACAACCCAGCAGTACAAATCAGACCTGGAAGAGGCACACGTGTGCTACTGCGTTTCTGCCAAATTAGCCAGAGCACACAACAGTAAGCTCATGGAAGATGACTGATGATACTGGATGGGGAAAAAACAAAACAAAACAAACCTGTCAGTTCCAAATTATGCTACCAGAAATATTTGTGCAGATTTGAAGGAGGAAAATGTGTTTAGACTAGATCAGTGCATCATATACCCACGGCATTTTTGATCCAGCACATTAGATTTCCAGCATCTTGGAGCCTGAGAGCTTACTTCAGTTTGTCAAAGTAAACTAGAAGATGTCAGTCACAGCCCATATCTTCACAAAGAGAAAGCAGAGGATCCAGAAGACTCACTAACCTAGCCAAAAGGCACAGCAGGAACCAACAGCTCAGCCTTGATGAAGCTGACGGGAAGAACCAGAGGCAGGACACCAAAGCATTTCCAAGCACAATGGTTCTTCACCTCTGTGAGTCTTCAAATTGCAACTGGATGCCCTTCCCAAAGACACATTTCAAGGTAAGTTGCGAGATTCAATGCAGGAACAACTCAGAAAAACAGGAAGATGTGACCCAAACCAAAGCAGATGATTTATCAACCCTCTGAAGCTTCAAAATCCCTGAAAGTACAAGCACCCGTGTTCAAGCGTTCTCATTTATTAACTATATGAATCAAATTCTACACAGGACAGAAACATTCCAGTTTTCCTCTGGGCTTTTTTTTTTTTTTTTTTTTTTTTTTTTAAACAGCATTGAAGAAGGCCTACAACACAGACAAATGGTAACATGCTGTTACCACTGCATCAACAATGTTTTTCCCTGGGAACTCAATATGCTAGTGGCTGTGTAAAACTACCAAACGGAAGCAAACGATACTGTACTTTTCTACAATTAGTTCGCCAGCTGCGCAAGTAGCATTGCTTTTACCACGTTAACCTAAGGGCCAAAACAGTTAACAGTAAAGTGCATTACTAAGCTTCCTTTTTCCTTTACAGACATTTTGTAGAAGCTCAACAGAAACTTCTTGAGAATCTGAGGCAAATGTGAAATTCAAATACAAGACACTCATTTCCTACGCGCCTGCTCTTCCTGAAAAATTTTGGATTGAGTTTCACTGTGCATTAATTTGCTAATCTTAGCAACAATGTTGTCTTTACTCAAAAAACCAGGTAAGCAAAGCATTTGTAAAATAAGGTTTTTTTGAGTTAGTCCTTTAGTTCAGTCTGGCTACAAACTAGTTACAAACAACGCAGCTGGATACAAAAGCCCCTAGCACGTTTCTTAGACCTATAGAAGACACCACAAAACAGCAAGTCAGCCCCTTTCACGCAAGCAAGACCTACTTTAAAATAAAGAGTAAATAACAGACTTACAGATACGTCTTTTAAAATATTAATCTCTTTGTTTTCTTGGTTTGCTTTTTACCTTTAACGGCTACTAATTGATTTCTTTCATTCATCCCCCTGCCCTTAAGTGAGCACCTTTTAAAGGTTCATATTTCGATTCAGTTAGCCTATCCTGCCCTTTCTTCTACTCTTAATGGACATATTCTGTACTGAAACAGGTGTTCTGCTTTGAAATTTTGGTGCAAACTCCAGGAAAGAAAAAAAGCTGTTAAAAAGCATTTTTGCAGGGGATTTTCGACAATATAGCACAGCCATTCACTTCCCCAAACTATGTCTCCAGGCTGACATTTTCCATGAAAACCCACAACAGTGGATCTCATACATATACACACACAAATCCCACCACACACTTCCTCGAGAACAAAATGCTAAAATCATATTTGTTTCCAGCATCTAAACCTGGTTGTTTATTGAGAAAACTGTAACAAGTCTATGATACCACACAGGATTTTTCTGATCCGCAAGTCCCAGAAAGCCTGTTTGTTTTCAGGAGATGGCTGTTATCGAAAGCAACAAATTTCTTCAGGATTTGTGAGTAAGGGCGAGGAAACAGGAGCTGAGTAAGGCTGCTTCTTCCACCGTTTCTCCCAACTGGTGGGAGGCTGTTCACATTGCTCTGCGGAAATGCAGAGGAGACTGAGAAGCCAGAAGATGCAACTGCCCTCTGCTAGCGCTCGGGGAATAAAAAAAGGCAAGCTGAGAGCCAAGGTGCAGAGGCACAGGTTTAGCTACAGAGACAAGGGTAGCAGAGGTCTCGCAGTAAAATACTGCCACTGGCAACCCACAGATGCGTACAGCAGTCCCATGTCCCAGCGCCCCTTGCCAGCAAGCGCTGAAGCAGTCACTACCAGACAGCAATAACTCACGGCAAGCCCACAAAAAACAGCACCCAGGTGTTACCGATGCCATTAGCGTTGTGGATCAGACTGTCTCATCTGAACTGATGATCCTGTTGGGGATCCACACAGCACTACAAATTGGGATTTCTAGGATAATTCCCTTCCCTACAAAGCAAACTGCAGGGGGGAAAAAAAAACAACTGAGAAGCTGTTCTTGTAAAATCTGTGTTACAAAGCATTAAAACTGCTACATCAAGCATTCTGGAACAGGAACATTTTTAAATTAAGGCTTCTCAAATACACTATCTTCAGCTCGGTTAAAAAAAATAAACAACAGAATAAGGCTTATTATACTTTAATTTTCTAACACTACAGAAGATGCCTGACTAGAGCAGGCCAATTTACACGAGTTAAATTACTGAATCTACCATCCAAGAGTAAGCATGTATGTACCTGTAGCAATCAGGGACTAAAACTCTTCTTGTTATTATAAGCACTCTGTTTCTATAAGGCCTGTCAGTTCAAAACAATAACAAAGAAAACCCAAATGCTTCAGTATCAGTTAAAGGTTACATGGCTTTCACTGAAACAGGACGACTTTGTCACATCAAACACTGAAAAGTGGAAAAAACAAGTTAGAAATCCAAGTTCTACCAACTTCAAAAGAAACTTCCTGACCAAGACATACCTACACCCAGCTGACGTATTTCAGCTTTTGTCACACGCAACAATTCAATCTTTTGAAAAGCGGTCACCCCACCACCCAGTTTTGAAGGTACTCTTATTTAACGAGAGAAGTTGTGCTGTCCCAGACTTAGTCTATTAAATATGACATCTCCTTGGTAGGTCTTTTCCACCAAAAAATTAAGGAAGTTCACACAGGAAATCCACTTCTGATAATGCAGCACTATAACCAAAACTCACTACTCCACATCTCAAATACATAGCATCTCAGATCTTCAGGCGTGTGATTTTTCCCAACCTAGGCACCATCCGTTCGATTTCCTAAAAAAGACCTTGCAGAAACATACCATGAGATCATACAATTAAAGATTACTAAATACATATAAATGAACTCTCTGCAAATGGGTCAAGTGATCTTAGTTTTTGCTTCTTTATGCTTGATCTGAAACTTTTCATCTTGTAATTTACCCTGCTTTGCTCCCTCCCTCACAGTTTGTTACCAATAATAGCAGGTGAGATAAAGTTATCACGTATATTTACTTAATTTCAGAGTCTTGCACATGAGCAACAGCATAATTTCATTTGCATTTCAGGCTACTGGAAGGAGTAGCGTTTGCACATCTTTTTGGACATACACTTAGTCCAAGCTAGTTTTACCAATTTCAGAATTAAAGCAGCATCTGTTTTTACATGTTTTAGATGAGAGTTTGTATGAAGTTAGTGAGCATACAACTCTGCCAAGTCAACACCTTTTCTCAGTCAGTTTTCTAAGTGCAACTACTTAACACAGGTCTCCTACGCTTAATTTATGCTTATGTTCAACCCTATGACACAAGGGTTAACTACAAAATAAAATGAATAGGATCCTATGCGGCAAGCTATTTAAATAATTCCAGAACTGTACACATCCACGCTGACACCAATTATACTACACACAAACACAGAAACAAAGAAGAAGTTGTCATATTAACACTTACACCAGCATGGGCACACGAGGAAGGAGGAAGAAGACTGCTTTCTACCTGGTAAACCTTGAAGGGAAAATATTCAAAACCATTAAAGGCAATAGCAGGAGCTAAAGAAAGTGAAGAGCCTCTGCGGCACTCGCACAACACAGCCCAAACAACAGGACAGCAAAAGGCTCGCAGATGAAGAGCCACGTGGTTCAAGCAGTCGCCTTCACCTACAGCACACAGGTTTAGTCATTTCACCTGTTATTTTGGCTATTTGCACTTCACAGCTCATCCTCAACACTTGAAAAAAATCAAAGCTGATTCATGACATTACAATGTCTACAACAGGAAACCGGTGTGCAGCACCCGTCTGCCAGCACAGCAACACCACGAGCAGCTTGAGTTGGCTGGTGGAGGAGTAAATTGATGAAGGTTTAGAATCACAACGGAGAAAAATCAGAAAGCTTCCTATTTAATTACAGCTACATGCAAATGGCACACATTTCAATGTTCCACCAAAGTTCATCTCCAGTCACTTGTATACTAGAGCAACATGACAAAGTATTTTGACTGCAAATGTGTTTACATTACAGACTATGTAAACCACAGCACAAAGTCTCGGTAGCCTGAAAAAAAGTTATGTTTTGTATTCATTATTTCGCCGCTTGCTGAATTAGAAGCGGTTTACTCTGTCGTGCACCCAGTTTAGCATACCAAAGACAGAATGCCTGCTAAAGATGCTGGTTTTCCAGGCAGCCTACAGGCTGCTATAGAAGTCTAACACCTTTTCTCTCTTTATCCAAGATGTCAAAAACATACAGACTGGGGTTTAGATTTAAGAAAAATACTTCCTTTTTTGTAAATTAAAATCTGATGAAAATATAAGGTAATCAGTTCCTAGAGACAGCGCCAAAAGAAACTGAATTCACACAAACATTTTTTCAAGTTGTTTACAAACAATACACCTACCAGGGGTTCAGAAAGATGCTGTGCCTTTCTAACAGGCAAAGAGAAAATGTCTGACTGACAAGATGTCTTAGCCCCTTTCAACATTAGAAGGCACTCCGCTGCTACCCAATTAAGACACATTCTCTTCTCGTAAAGTATTAACAAAGCACAGGTTTCCCTGACTAGCACTATATTTGTCATCCTTGAATAAATTACTTCTGTATTGTATTTCATGCACTCTTCCGGCCCACATCCTGCTAGACACTGAATGCTTACTACTGGGAACAGATGAGAGGTTTGCGTAGATGAGCTCCATTTCTTTGCTAGATATATCGACAACAAAAAAACTGATTATCAATAAAATAGCCATTATGCTTGTAATAAAGCGACCCCTGTGAAAAATCAGATGAGAACGAGCACACGCAGGTGGCATCGGCCTCTCTCAAAGCATCTCCGTCTGCACCGGCAAGGACATACAGGACAGCGTATACAAGTATCAGGGGTTACCTTTAATCGGCCTCTAACACGTTACCTACTCTGCTTGCATGCAGGCCATGATCATTACAATGCCTGATCGATCACTCTAACCACTGAATTAGCAAAAAAACCCCTAATCTAAACTCCTAAACTCCCAACTCATAGAGACAAAAACAACATCATATTTATTGTATTTTCATATGTACTTTGCTGAGGATTGATGCCTAATAGCATCATATAAAATGATGATAAATTCCAAGTTATCCTCTCAGTGCTCATAAACCAGTAGCTGAGCTCTTCCCAGGACAGAGTGGTGTGTGTTACTCGCATCATTTTTAAGGGGTTTATTTTAAATGAGTTTTTAAACAACCTCCTGAAATACCACACTAACAAAACAGCACCAATAAACCAAACACTTCTTCGTGACTAAGACGCTATCCTGCAACTCGCTGTTTCTGCACAGTGGCTGAAGAGGCAACGGCTGACGACGTAATCCGTAATCTCCGCAGATTACTTATACTCGAAGAAAATCTCTACTTTGAGAAACTTCAGGGAACATCCAGCATCGCCCTTCCCCTGCACGGCCCTCACTGCTCCTCAGCTCGACACCCCGCCAAACCGCCCCTTCCCGGGCCTTCACCGCCCGGACAGCCGGGCGCAGGGGCCGGGGCAGCGGGGCCACCTCCCCGCGGAGCGCCGGGCCGCCCAGGCGGGTCTGGGCCGCCGGGGGAACTACCTCGGTTCCTCGCCGGTTTCCCTCCCTGTCCCGCAAGGACCCCGGTCCCCGGTCAGGGCACAGGGACGGCGCGAAAGGCGCGGGGTGACCCCCCCACCCCGGCCGGGCCGCGGTGACAGCCGGGCCCGCCGGAGGTCAACTCGCCTCAACCACCGCCCCCGGGGGCAGGGGCGGGCGCCCGGCGGCGGGGCGAGAAGGCCGCGGCCGGGGAAGGGCTGAGGGGAGGGCGGCGGCAGCCGGGCCCGCCCTG